>JAKSZT010054523.1:3704127-3780478 GCA_026826555.1 Tolypeutes matacus
GAATGTTGCCTTTTTATCTCACTTTTTCCATTTTCCTCATTGACGATTTCTGGTAGATGGCTTGAGGAAGGATTCCCTTTGGATACTGCCCAAACACAACCCAAAGCCTTTTTTCCTTTTCTTTTTCTTCTCATCTTCTTCCTCCTTCCTCCTTCCCTCCCTATTTTCTTCTTTCTTTCTTCTCTTTCTCTCTCTCCCTGGATTTTTGAAAGAATACATATAGAACCTAGTTTGCATGTGGCTCTACAGGCAAAATCAAATCGTTTTTGCCAGAACATAGTTTTTGGTTGTAAACCTGAGATGTTGAGATGTTTTTACTTCTTTTGCCTGTTACCAAGTAACGCAACATTTGTGACTCACACCATAAGCACCATTTGAACGTTTAAGATAATTGTCATAGAAATAATTAAAGTGAGTATAAAATGCATTTCATCTATTAGGACATTTCCTTTTTGAGGGGGCTATACAGAATTATCCCAGGAAGCAGTAACTTACAGTGGAGACTCTGTTTGCATTCAGTAATCATTCCAGAAACACTTTCACTTCCCTGGTCTTAATGACTATTTAAATTAAAATAGGGAAACGGATGTGGCTCAAGAGGTTTGGCGTCCGTCTACCATATGGAGAGACCGGGGTTCGATCCCCGGTACCTCCCGGTAAAAAAAAAAATAAATAAATAAATAAATTAAAATAGCATCTCTTCTTTGAGGACTCACTGTGTAATATTTGTTCCAAAGCATTCATTTAATCCTTGTCCTAACTGTACAAAACAGGATATCCTGAAATCCCTAATATCCAGAGGAGATAACGAGGCTTAGAGATGTGCAATAACTTGCCTCAAGGCAGATGGCTGGTCATTCAGTTCTGTCTTACTTTCAAGGTCAACCTCTTCCCCATTCCTCTTATGAGCCTGTGATGTATCCACACAATCACACACTCTTCAAGTTGAAAGGGCTTTTGGGCAAGGGTTAGACCATCTCCCTAATTTTGTACAAGAGAGCTCTGAGGTCCAGAGAAGGCATAACTCTGCATATAAACTACTCCTAGCTGGCAGGACTGGGGCTCATGCCTGGAATCCTAGGATTTCAGAAAGTGAGGTGCTATGAGCTCAGCCTCTGGATTCACAGAGCCTGGATTAAACACAAGCAGGGGAACCTAATAGTTAATAGTACAATTATAATAATATTCTTTCATCAACTGTAACAAATGTACCATACCAATGCAGGGTGCGGATAATAGGGGGTATATGGGAACTCTCTATTTTCTGCATGATTTTTCTGTAAACCTACAACTTCTCTAGTGAAAAACAAAAACAAAAGCAAGCAAGCAAACAAACAACTTCAGATAGACTAAATGAAAGCTCAGCTTGGGCCACACCAGTGCTGAATGATCTTAGCTCATGTTTGAAACTCAATTTCCTTATGCATAAATGGAGAATATATATAAATATATTCATTTCAAATGTATATTCAAATTTCAAAGGGTGAAACGTGAGGGTTAAATGAGTTAAAATGAGTTAATGCATGTAACAACCTGCCCCATCAGAGATGCTTAATCATTTATTCTGTAATTATTATTATTATTAATCCACTGCACTCTCCACCACAATAGATTTTTGATCCTGCAATGAATTGCTTTGAGAGATTTTTGTTTGAAGTGAATTGGAGTTGAGCAAGGAGAGACTGGCCCCGGCCAGGGTGGGCAGGTGAAGTGACGGCACCTCGTGATCGTGATCTCTGGGTGAGGATGCAAGGAGGGCATTGTCCTCTGGACTTCCTGCCTGCAGTCAGTCAACATGAGAGTTTCACCAGCAGGTACCCCAGGCAGCAAGCTCTCCAGTTGGCTTGCCAAGGTCACTCTCAGCCATGCCCCCAGAGGCCCTGCTTCCATCCCACTGGGGTTGAATTCGCAGCATGTCCTCCATAGCTCCTCAGGGACAGCCTCGCAGACTGCTCCCTTTCCTGGCCCGGGGGGATGCCCGCAGATGGCCTCAAGTCACAGGGGCCAGGGAGAGTGTGGTGGAGAGGCGAGCATGTGGGGCAGTGCCAGCCCCCAGTGCCAGCTCTGGGTATGCTATGGGGACCTTGGGCAAGTCATGTCCCCTGTCCTGACTTCTGAAACCTGATGAGTGGCAAAGCGTTCCTGGTTCTCCCATTAACTGGGGCCTCCATCACCTGACTTCTCTGAGGCTGAATTTCCTCTTCTGCAAATGCAGATAATAATTCCTTCATCAAGCAGAGGGTTCACAGGGTCAAGTGCCACAGAGTATATAAATCTTCTGACCCAATGCCTGATGGTCTGTGCTCATTTTCTGGTAATGGTGATCACAATGAAATGTATTTTACTTGTATTCATGTGACTTTGAGCTGCCTGAGGGCAGGGGCTCTAATTTCATTATCTCCCTACTTTGGTGTCCAACACAGTGTTGAATAAACAGCACCAGGTACCACCATAACCCAACATTTATTGAGCACCTACTATACGCCAGGTGCTGCTCTGAGAGCCCTAAGGAAATGAGCTCACTCCATGTTCACAGCAGCCTTACCATGGGGGGGGGGCTGTCAGCACCCCCACGCCACAGACAAGGAAGCCGGGAAGTTAAGTAACTTGCCCGAGGTCACACAGGTTTGTTGAGATCGTGGTAGGTATTCAACAAATGTTGAATGAATGAATGAGTGGTCTGCTCTGACTCTCCTTTCTGTTGACACTGACTTATTTCTCCGTATGATCCTGTCACAGTTTTCCGGTGCGGTGCCGCTTGGCTGGCTGGATTTGGCACTGGGAGTGGCGATGAAGTGGCACGAGGTGCAGCGCGGCCTTCCTGTCACACATGCCCCGCCATAGCGGAAACGAGGGGAGATTAATAGGAGATAATGGGACCGCGAGTAGAACACCGACGGGGCTTTCCGAGCAAAAACTCCTCATCCAGCAAGGTGCAATTAGCTCCCCAAGCCACGACGCACGGGCAGGGGATGAAATAAGCTTGCGGTGATTTTATTTTTAAACCTGGGTCGGCCCTTGGCTCCTCGGCCTATAGCACTTGGGCACCTCCAGCTGACTCTGCACTGCCTGCTAGCTTTAATCCACCTCTACTCCAGCTCGATACACAGCCGTGATGTTGAACACATCAGGCAGACAGCTGCCCGGAGGCATTCTCCGCAGAAACTCTCATATCACAACAGAGCTCTGTCCTCTATCACGTCAAGCCTCTTCCTTCCATCAGGAGGTGTCTTACAGGTTGCAGGCGTCAGGAGGTGTCATGGAAATGTCCTAATAGATACATCGGGGGGAAGGAGGGCACCCCCCCCCACAGCACACTGGAAGCTTTTCCATCATGCCTTCTCTTCCAGATAAGCAGATCAGACATCTTTGACAATACTTAGAAAGTCTATTTGCACCCCGGAGCATAGGGCCCTAAAAGGTAACCTTAAAGGAAACGGGCACTGCTTTCTTAAGAGCAGACACCAACTCCAAGGCATTTGCATGCGGACATACTTTGATTTTCCCCTTCCAGAAGATGGACTGTATCTATTTCCCCGAATGCAATAATTATTTTATTGCCCCAGCTTCTATCTGAGCACACATTCCATTTTCAAATGTAAATAATCATTTTCACGTTTAATAAATTAGATGGAACCTGTCTTGCTCAGAGAATGAACATTTCAATATCTTCAGACACACAATGACACCGTATCAATATTTAAAATCATTTTATGCATGTATTCCAAGTTGTCCAACTTCATTAAGGCCATTCATCAACCCTCTAGCTAAAGTGTATTCCCCTTGGACTTGTAGGCCTGGGGGCCTACCAAACAGTAATTTAAACTAACTTGCCTTTTTGGTTCACATTATTCTCAAATATTCTCTTTCTTAAAACCCCCCCGCCATAAGGTATTTAGACTGGGTCATGATTCGGTACATGTCAACATTTAACTGACACACTCCCCATTGGTGTGTCAGAATATGTGTGCCCAAGTAAAAATACAGTATCCATTCCTCCCTCTAGGTTGATAAATTACCCTCCGGTTCCTTTCTCCACTCGACAATAATTTGAGTTTATTGCTTGATGTTTCCGTTAAATATTTACAAACATTTAAAACTATGTATAAATGAAATCTTCGATGTCTTGCAAGTCTCCTCCTCAGACTTCACAGCAATAAATCTCTTGATCTATTTTTTATATTCCTGAAGATGCTCCACATGAGTATTGGATGCTGGGAAGAAGAATATTCTTGCAAATAGAATCAGTCCCTCTCCTGGCTGGCACTCTCTGTGGATTGGGGCAGATTTATTTCCCAAGATGTGTGTTACCTAGCTGACAATGAAATCCCATGCTGCAATGCCAATAAACAATTAAGTCCATGCTGAGGAAATTGCAATAAAACCTTCTCAAACAGGGCACCGACCCGGAGAAGGTTGGAGAGGAGCATTCCTCCACGAAGCCACTTCGCCGGGCAACCCTAGTGAAATGCACGTTCATATTTCAGGAGCAACCAGGCATCTGAGAGTGAAATGACTCTGCAGGAAAAGGGAGGTGGTGTGAAGCAGTATGACAATGGAAGGAATGAGAAAACGAGGAGCGGTGTAAGAGGAGAAGAGTAGAGTTGATCACAGAGTCAGACAGAGAATCACCGGCTGGGAAGAGTTCAGGAACACAAGCTCCATGTGTGGAGAGGTAGTCTGGTCTTCCCCTTGGCTCTGCCATGTGTTCACTGTCTCTGTACATTCCATTCATTGCTTGTCAGTGGGCTTAAAATAATATACCAACTCCTAAAGACCTCCGGTGATGGGTCTCCTGCTACTTCTTCAAACTGAACTACTTTACTCCGATCTGAGGATGTTCAAGCCACATGGCCCATCTTTCCTTCCTCTGACGTACCAAGTCCTTTCTCACCTCACGGCCTTTGTGCACTTCCTTCTCTGCTTGGAATGTTCTTTCTTCACCAGGTTATTTCTTCTTCTCTTTCAGATCTCAACTCAGATGTCACCACTTTTAAAGAAGTCTTTTCTCACCATTCCTAATCTGACAACTCTGCTCAGCACCTTGATTTGCTTCTTTGAAGCACCGCATGTCTTATCACCATTTGCAACTCTTGTATTTGTTTATTTAGTTGTGGGTGGGAGAAGGATGGTCGCTCAGTGTGAGACAGGTTGAGTTTGAAGTGCCTTATCGTGTGGTACCCAGCAGCTATTAGCATGTAACGGCATGGAAGGCTGAGCTGAAGACATGGATTTAGGAGTTCCCACCTCCCATCTGTAGTGCAAGCCATGGGATTAGCTGGGATATTCCAGGGAGAGGTCTTGAGTGAGAAATAGATGGAAAAGGACAGAATCCTGGGCAGAAAACCAATGTTTCAATAGTTCCTCTAAAAACAATAGATGGTAACTAAGAGAACTCCATGGAAATTTAGTAACAGCAGTTGTTAAGATCCCTGCATTCTTCCCACCCCAAGGAGAAGCAAGTTGTGGAGCATGAGGAGCTCAGACCTACAAGTCAAGAAACCTGGATCCTGGTTGTGCTGTGCATTAGCTAGTGGGTCCTTTTTATGATCCGGGCCTTGGAATTCCTGTCTACCCAGATGCTAGGCCAGACTCCATGGTAGCCAAAGCCTCTCACTGCCTAGTTCACAGAGGAGAAAATGCTAGTTCCTCTCAGGTCCTGTGAGTCTTGCTCTGAGAAATGCTTCTAGGAGCGGTGGTCCAACTTGCAGCCAAAACAAAGAAATGAGTCCTCTTGCTTCTAGGTCCTTGCTTCCTTAGGAGTAGGCTTCCTGCCCCATTTTTCCAGGGGGAAGCCATTTGAGCAGGGCAGAGGGGCAGGTGGTAGGGATCCGGTGCAGACGACCAGGACTGGAGGTCCAGATAATGGTCCAAGGTTGTAGGGTTTCATAACAAGACACATCTCAGGTAAAGTTCTTTGTTTTTTTTTTTTTTTTTTTTTTTTTTTTCTGGTTCACCTTTATTGGGAGGCCTGAAAAACTTTTTCACTAGACCTGAAACCCACTCGCAGGGGCACTGGTGCCCCAAACCCCTAGAAACTTTCCGGTGGGTGGCTTTCATCTCAAAAGGGATCGCTGGTTGTGGTTAAAAGGTTGTAAATCTTTGGAAATGAATGGAAATGGTGAGAGCACATCATGGATTTTGTGACTAGCAGAGCTATTACATGGCTATGACAGTATATTACTAGAAGGAGAGCTAAAAAATGTAATATGGGACTGTGTAACATGGTGAAACTTCGTGTAAAATATGAATGGGGTGATATTGTTTATATAAGACTGTTTTACAAAATAAAAATACAAATATACTAGAAGGAAGAACACAGAATAACAGCTATGTGCAGAAGTAGAAGCACAGAAAGACTGAGAGGTGATGAGTTTTGTTTGTTTGGCTGGTTTTTATTATTATTATTATTATTATTATTATTATTATTATTATTACTGGAATAATTAAAATGTTCTAAAAATGATTGAAGTAGTAAATGCACAACTATGTGACTATACCGAATACCATTGATTGTACACTTTGGATGGATTGATGCTTTATTAGTAATATGTATCAATAAAATTGATTAGTTTTTTAAAAAAGTGATCGCTGAGAGCAATGATGCTTAAAAGTCCAATGCCAGACATCTGGGCAAAGAGTTTTTGCTCCTTCTATCTCCTCTCCCCTTCCATCAACACTTGAGGGCTCCCTGTTTTATAGGAGAGGAAAAGTGACCTGTCCCAGGCAACACAAGTGTTTGATGGTCAGAACTCAAGTGTTCGGAACTCAAATTCTCTGGCTTTTTAAGACATCTCAAGGCACCGGGGACAAGGGTTCTCCTCCCTTGCTTGGCTGAAATTCTTCCACATTGGGAAAGATCTGGTCTTCTTGGATTCTCCAAATTGAATGAGCATTAAAGGAACTCCCATGCTCTCTGAGTTTCTCCAAAGCTCTACAGCCAGCTTAGCTTCTCTGCGTCCCTTTCTCAGGGGTCAAGTGGGGTTAAGACCACTGACATCACAGAGTTATTATGAGGATTAAATGACCGACCAAATGAGAAATTGGCCCGCTGACAGTAGGCATTCAATGACTGTCAGCAAAGCTCAGTTGAAAGGCATGGGGGAGGCAGCATTTAAGCCTGGGTGTTAAAATGCACAACGCTTGGGGAGATGGAGTGGGAAAGTGAAGATATTCCAGGTGTACGGAAGAATCGAGTATTTCCTTTTCTTCATATTTCCCCCAGTTTGGGAACTTTGGGGGCAGGGGGTATTTTTTAGTGTTGTGAGATTGCATTTTCAAGTCAATCGTTTGTTCAATGTGGTAATAGAACATTATTTGAGTCACTTCCAAAATCAAGTGCTTATATAAAAAAAGTAGTTAAGAGCTCCCATAATATTAAATTGTTCTGCACTGTGTGTGCCCAAACCCTCAATCCTTTCCAAATTCAGCACTTCACATTTTTTAAGAGCCCTTCATTTTAGAAGTGAATGGGGTGTTCTGGGCACGTGCACTGTGGACCAATTCAGAGTCCCTCGATTGCGCTGATAATGTGAAGAGGGCTCTAGTGGCTCAGGGCACAGCCCAGCATGCATCTGGCTGCTCTGACGAGCCCCTTTGGAGCTGGAGGCAGAGTGTCCTCTGCAATGCCTGGGTCCACATGGGCAACTCCAGCCTGGACCCACTCCAGGCCTTGGTGCCTTCAACACAGCACTTCTGTTATCATTCTGAAGAGGCGTCCGAGGCCCAAGGAGGACTAGATGATAATGAAGGGAGCATGCGGTTTGCTTCCCCTGGGACCACCCTGATGGAATTCCTGCAGGGTAGATCTGTCTGTCACTGGACAGAGACTAATAGTCTTTGAAATGATACGCATTTCAGCTATGTGTATTTGCATTGTCTATTTTAGATGCACATCAACATAGTGTGCTGGTTGTACAGTGTGGACACTGATGCTCAGAGAGATTAAAATATGTTCCTTCCAGACCAGCCCTGGATTTGGAAACCCCGTCAGCCTCACTCCAGAGGCTGTGCTTTCTTCATGGCTGGGGAGGCAGTGTAGAGAAAATGCAAGCGTGGGGATTAGCAATGTAACCAGGCCTGGAACCACGTCTTCTGACTCAAAGTCCAGAGTTTCTTGTCCTCCCAAGAAATGGTACCATTTGCTGAAAAAAGAATAGTCCTTGGATTGTTCCAGTATGAGAGTTTTAATATTCATTCACAAAGAACAAACAACTTATAGATGTGGACCAGTAGTCACTGAAGCGAGTTCTTCTGATAGACATAGCAACCAGCGGAGACGGAAGGCTCTGGGCACAGGGTCTGTCTGAGGTGAACTCACATCTATTCTTCTGACCTCAGCTTCCCTGACTCCATGTTCTATGTTAGGCCCCTTACCTCCTCTCTCACAATGCCCTAGCTTCCTTTTTCTTCTTCTTTTTGAATTTTGCGAACCATGCTATGTAAAGTACACATTCACTTCAGGGACTTTGTTTCATATTGTTATCCTCACCTTCTCTTCCCCATATAGCAGGGCCTGTGTCATTTTTTTTTAGAGTAAATCCAAGGCTCAGTTCATAGTCTGGCACATGGTAGAAATAGAAATTCAACAAATATCATGTGATGGAATGAATGGGAATCAATTTCTTTCTTCCACATTTCAGATGGAAACTGTTGGTTCTCTAGTCCTGATGCTTGAATTAGGGTTGCATCTTTGCCTTTCTTTTCTGGGTCCTCTTGGGCCTGTCTCTGCATTTCTTTGGGTCTTGATTTTCTCATATGTAGAATGTGGATAATAACCCCTTGGCCAGGGTGCTGTGAGGATCAAGTGGGAGAGTATCTATAGAATGCCCTCCACAGGGCTTCTCTTGTAACTGCTACCTGGTAAATTTTCCTATCTCTGTCCAGGGCTTTCTCCCCAGGACTCATTTTTTCTGGAATTTTAGCCCTTGGGAGGAAAGGGGCTAAGCAAAGAAAATACATTTTTTTCTGGTGTCTGGTGATGAGTTAGTGTCAATACAGTGCCTTCGGTGACATGAACATGGTCACCTGTTCATGCAGGTGATATTCCAAGTTGATGTCTCCCTAAATTTACCCTACCCCCATTGGAGTGGCAGCCACTCATGGAACACCATGGACATCTGTGAACTTGGGTAAAATGCTATGTCTAATCCCAGTGACTCAAAGATAAAATAAAGGTGAGTCAAATTGGATGAAGGCCAGCAATGATGTCTGTTACCAGGATACAGAATGTGGCAACTGGTGAAATTATGTGAAAATATTTATCATTGTGTAACATGAACCCAAGCTATTTATTACCCAAAATGACTCTACTACTGCTTGTTCACAACACTCTTAGTTCAAAGATGTGTTCTGCCATGTTCTCCTTGGCCCCAATCCCCCAATTTCCTAGTGGGTCCTACTGTTCCCCAGATTAATTAAAACAAACAAAACAATGAAAACCAGAAACTTCCTGTGTTGTTGTCTATTCCCCACATGGCTTGGCTTTGTGATTTTGTTCATACTCTTCCTTTTGTCTGACTTGCTTTTCTCTTGCACTTGCTACCTCTGACAATCCTCGATTTTTGTCTCATCCCTGCTGGTCTGGTTATATGATTAGTATGGGATATTGACCTCTTGAAAACTTAATGTAAAACTATGAGAAACTGCTGGGGAGATTGAAGGTTGTTATGACTTAGATGGACCAGAGGATGCCTGGGTGCCATTTTTAGCAGGATGGATATTAAGGGAACAGCTTTCATGTTTTCTCTTTTCTTCCCTCCACATTGCCCTGGGCATAGCTCTGCTCCACCCCGTGGCCTCTTCAAGGCAGAAAAATAGTAAGTCAAGCGGATGGTGTTGGTGGTCAACGAGGGCAAGTTTGAGATGCAGATATCAAAAGTGCTGGCTAAAAGCCTGGCTGCTGAGTGTTTCCTTGTCTATTTCCTTCCTTGTCCTGCAAGGATAGAGGGAACAAATCTCTTGGGAAAGGCCATGCCTGGTACAGAAAGTTACTCTGAGATTTGGGATTTGCGAAGTAAATGGGGGGGCCTAGCCCAGACTTCAGTGTTGGAGAGCTTCACCCTGGGGCACATGCCTCACTAATTAAACTCTTGAGGAGGATAGAAGCGAGAGCCTGAGGAGCACAACCATAAAAGGAGCTCTACCCCTCACAAGCAAGGATATTGGGATCACGAAGCAGAATCAAGCATTCCCAAACAGATTCAATGGAATGCCCGGTGTAAAATATATAATACAGGATATAAAGAAGTTAGAAGGTGGAATAAAAAGCACAATGAATATAGCTGAAGAACAAATTAGTGATCTGGAAAATGAGACTGAAGGAATCTCTGAAAAGACAGTTGAAAAATATAAAAGAAAACTGAAAATAAATGGAGGCTAGAAGTACATGTGTCAATATAAATATAATAAGCAGCCATAGAAGGAAAGAAAAAAAGTAGAGCAGAGGAAATTTATGAGAAGTTAGCAACAAGATTAAAGAAAGAAAAAGACTCATTAAAATTTCTTACTGAATGCTAAACAGAAGAGACAGCATAATGATGTTTAAGAACATCAAAGAAAACGTCAAAGAGCTGAAAGCTCACGGAAAGAACAGATCACCTACTTAGGAAGAGCATTCAGATTGGAATCTGACTTCTTGTTAGCAACATCTAATCAAGAAGATAGCGGAGAATTACTTTTGAAGTACTGAATGAGAATAACTTTTAAAACTATAATTTTATATCTGGATAAACTATCATTTCATATGAGGGCAATATAATGCTATTCTTAAGCAAATAAAGCCTCAGAAGGTTTATCACCCACTTTGAAAGCAGTTTTGGAAGGACACCAGTAGGAGAATGGCTTGAGAAATAGGGATACTAAGGATGAGTATGTAGTACTCAGTGTGTGTGTGTAAAGCGATGACTAAAAAGGAGGTCAAAAAAAGCTCCATCACATAACAAATAGAGTTAAAATTCTACATAATACAGCAGCAACAAGTTTTCTGGGATGGTGGCAGAGTTGGGGAAAGTCTTTGGGTGACCATAGAAAATGAAAGTACCCCAAGTATTCATTCTGAGTAAAGAGTCTGACCATGGTCATCCCTGATCCACCCACCATGCTGGGGCTGTGTTTCTAATCTTGGTCTCTCTACTTGACACCTGTGTCACTTTCAGGAAGTCACTCTCTGATCCTTAACTTCTGATTTCCAAATCTTGGATGATTAAACCTTCCCTGATGAGTTATTTGTAAAGATTTGATGTAGGCTGGGGTAAGTGGCTCTTACTTGGTGGTGGATGTGGGCAATGCCCAGATGGGAGCCTCTAGATTCCCCCAGTAGGAAATCATCATTTTTGCCTGTGAAAATGTAGCTTATGCCCCCAATCTCTTTTCTACCAGACCTTGATATAAGCATGGCAATGATAGGGAGCTTTCCTTGTTTTGGGGGGACTGAAGTTGCTTAGGGATGGAAAGAGATTAAACCAGACTTGAAAATGAAATTTCTTCCCTCTAACTCCATAAATATAATTTTCAAGACATTGTAAATTGTTGCCTTTCTGACCCAATAAACATACATGGCTCAAGAGATCAGGGCTTCCTGCAGGCCCATTAATTGTCCAGATTTGTTTCTTGCAAGTAAAGCGCCAGCATAAACACATGTTCATTAGGGAATCTTAATTGGAAACAAAAATCACCATGGATACCACAAACATGATTATTAAAAAAGTGAAGCATGCCAGTCAGTTTTCATTTGGATTTTGTTTTATTTCATTTTATTTTCAGCTCTCCCAAAAGCCCAGGAACAGCAGTTCACGATAAAAAATAATGGCCTGAGAAATGTCCTTCTCTAACATCCCCACGGTTATGTGAGTTTGCATAAGTCAAATGTGTCTGGAGGGACCCATTTTATCCTCTGGCACTGCTGATAGCGAGTTGGGGTATCTCCACGTGGGTGACTTGGGTCCTTAAAACTGCTACCCTGGGAAGCGCCAGACAGTCTTCTGGGACCGATTTCTTCATAGTTTCTTCCCTCCTTTATTGCACTATTTCAAGGGACGGTATTCCAAAGTTCCCATTCCCTAGTCTAGATGTTGGGCTAGGGGGCCCTAGAATGAGTCTTTTTGGACAAAGCATGTGCAGCAACCTGCCACTGCCACTTGTCTTTCTATTGCTGTCCTGCAGTTCTGCTCTTGATCCTGGAAAGACAAAAGGTTCAAAATGCGATAAAGGCCTTCAGCGGGATTGGACGTGCAGAGGTGTTCAGCGAACCCTCCTCTTCCTTGGCACTTTTCTCTTTATTCTTTGATTAAAGTCTTTTCCCTTACTTACATCCCCCATTAAGATGTCTCAGTGTCATTTAGGGTGTTAATTGAGAGGAGGTTTAAGCTCATCAAAGCGATTATAAGTGATAGTTAAAAATTTCTATATATGGCCTGTGCTGGAATCGGCACGGTGGGGTGCCATTTTTTCTTTTATCCAACTGACATTGGTAATAATAGATGAAATTATTACTAAATCGCAGCTGCAGAGATGATATCATGATTTTTTTTGTGTGTAATCTTTGATGAAAAATTAATTTTTGAGAGGGATAATTTAAAATGATTTAAATAGTATTATACTGAAGTCCTTGCTTGTAATTAACACCAATCTTGTCAGAAGTGAAACCACTTTTGCAGCTGTTTCTAAAGATACCTACAGTATTTGTAACTTTTCCGCGAGTAAAATTATAGTGTTTGGACTTTATTTTTACTGCACAAGGACCATTAGGAGAAAAAGGCGTCTAATAGAAACCTTTGTTCTCCGGGGCCCGGATCCTGTTTTGTGTTTGAAGACTCTCCCCCAAGCTAGTTTAATTATTTCTGGTCTGTGGACCAGAGTAGGGCCAGGGTCTTTATTTTTTTATATTTTTTAAATGTACCAAAAACATTCACGATAGATACCATGAGTGTACCTCTCGTTCGTCCTTAAATATTATTTACGTAAAACATATAACTTGATATGCACAGGATTTAATTGGCAGAACAGATGGCTGGTCAGAAATATTCGTTCATCTTCATCAGTGACTTGACTTTCTTCGAAATCCACTCCTTTCATCACTGTAGCAAAAAGCATTCTAATGAGAAACAGCTGAAAATAGATCTTCCTTTGCTACTTTGCTAGTTTCTTCATACTTTAAATGACAGAGGCGAGGGTTTTCTTTTCTTTTCTTTTCTTTCTTTTTTTGTCCTATATATAAAGTCCTGCAGGAGAAGTTAAAAAAAGAAATATAGTGAAGTTTAAATGGAAAAAAATTGAATGAGGATTTGGGAGAATTGCATATTCTTCTGAGTCTTGAGTTTTGCTTTCTTATTTTTTAAATGTACATGCTGGGGGACGGATGTGGCTCAAATGGTTGGGCGTCCGTCTCCCATATGGAGGGACCCAGGTTCGATCCCCCGGACCTCCCAGTAATAAAACAAAAACAAAAACAAAAACTCTATTAAATAAATAAATAAATAAATAAATAAATAAATGTACATGCTGATTTCTTGACAAGATATGTGTTCCTGGATAGTCACGGCAATTGTAGCTGCCACTCTGTAAAATTTTCCCCTTCAACTTTTGTGCTGAGAAGTGGAGGGGATGGGGGACAAGGAAGAGATGGGGGTAAAAAGGAATGAGTAGGGGGAAAATGGAGGGAAGAAGGGCAGGAAGGCATGAGAGGTGAAATATGATGTGATGACTTCAGAAATTGTAATCCTGGGTCTCCGTTCATTAAAATAGTAGCTACATACTCAGCTTCTGCTGCTGATGCAATTTTTTCCCCACAGGAATGCAATTGTCACTTCTCCACTATCCCCTTAGGAGAAGAAAGACAGAAAAAGAGTAAAAGAGAAGCCCTTTTCCAAGCAGAAAAGAAAGCCAGTTTATCGGAGGAGGTGTAGTGTGCATGCCTGGAAAATTCCCAATCTGGAAATATCATCATATAGCATCACCTCCGCTATAAGCTGTCCGGGTCCCTGACTGGCTCAAGTGGAGAGCAATTGGCAGGTGCATCCGAAAGCTTATCAAACACAGTCTCTTAGGTGTCCATGTTTGTACTCTACTGGCCAAAAGGAGGAGGCATTTGGGAATGAAAAGGCCTGCCCATGCTGGAAGTAAGACTTGGGGCAGGCAAAGAAACCAGGCTGCCATTTAGCAGCCATGAATACTTTAAAAATATACCATGTTTTTAAATTGACTCTTCCTGAGTGCTTCCATGTGCCAAGTGCATTAGCTAATTGAGTCCTCATAAAAAATCCCAGCAGGTAGGAGCCATCATCACCTTTCCATCAACTAGGAAGGAGAAGTGTGGAGAGGTAAGCCACCTGCCGAAAGTTACCTGCTTAACAAGGGCAGAGCTGTGTCTGAAGGCATGCCCACATCTGTCCATCCCGCCTTCCCCCCAGCCCATGCACCACTGCCCCAGGACTCTCCTCATACCGTGGGCATAGGACTGGAGCCCCTACTTTGTAATTCCACTGCACTGAGGCTCCCGGGAGAGAGGGCAGGGTGAGGAATGGAAGAACTCAGGTCCCCTCCCAGCTCTGCAGCCCACCTGCCATGTGATCTTGGCCAAGACCTGAGGCTCAAGCAGGCAGCCTGGTTTGTTCACCCTGAAACCCCAGCACCCGAGAAGGCCCAGAGAAGGTGCACAGGGACTATTGGCAAGAAGCGCTGAGCCAATTCGCCACCCCCTGGAAGCTTCACGAATGCTCATGTTCCTTCCAGCTTCCGTCACCTTGGATTCTAGAATCTATGAATTTTAGAATGAAAAACAAATTTGTCCTCATTCAGGACCATGTGATTAGCATCTCCGGCATCCCTGGAAAGTTTGTTCCTGCCCATAGTGATCCCAGCTGGATTCATGTGTAGGTTTTCAGATCAGTCTATCCCACCAGACTGTAAGTCCCTTGATGGAAGGAACCAAGAATTTACTACTTTTCCATTTATTGCATTCATTCATTCATTCATTCATTCATTCATTCAACAAACATTTCCCAAGGACTTGTGAGATATCAGACACCACACTTAGCACTGAGAATGCTAAGATGAAGAAGAGAGTCTCTATTCTCAAAATGCTCATAGCTTGGAGGGAAACTGACTAGTGACAGATAATTAAGTGAAGAAATTCATGACTTCATGATTAAATAAAAAAGGGGCTGAGTCCTATATATCTTAGAGCAGAGATTAGCTAACTTTCTTTGTAAAGGGCCAGACAGTAAATATTTTAGGCTTTGCTGGCTATAGGCTTTTTCTCAACTGCTCAGCTCTGTCATTGTAGTGGAAAAGTCAAGGCAGACAACACAAGAATGAATGGGTGTGGCTGTGTCTCAATAAAACTTTATTTACAGAAACAAGCAGTGAGCCTGCCCATAGTACATCGCTGGCTGACCCCTTGCTCTAGGGCATAGACCTTACCTACTCTATAAAGACAGAATATATTGAAGTTACTATTCAGAACCTGTGTGCATGAGCCACTAAAAGAGTCAGACATGGTTGGCGGGTGTTGGGGGTGGGATCCCCTAAGATCTTTTTTACTAAGGGGCAGGTGAGCTGATTTTTTTCTGTAAGGGTTTAGAAGAGAAATGATGGTGTGGATTGAGGCAGAGGAGTTTCACCTGTTCACAGCCTCCGTTCTTCCTGTCCCCTGGGCTGAGAAAGTCCTGAGGAAACATGCAGGGCGGCTGGTCCATTTGGCAAGGCTGGAGGGTGAGGTGGGCATGGGAAAACGCAGATTGCCCGGCCAGCCTGGACCCTGCCTATGCATCAGTGTCCCTCTGAGAGTGTGCCATTAGGTGGCAATAAAAACCCGGGCGCGCCACATGCCCTCGGCCACTCCCCACGCATCCTCCCATTCCCTGACTCGCTGCCAGGGGAAGGCCATTGTTCTGGGAGCTGCAGAAGCTTGGTCTGTCCTGACTCAATCAGGGCTCTCAGCGGAGGGACCCCAGCCTGCCTCTCTGTCAATCCAGCAGGTCATTCAGCCCACACACATGCCCATGCTTGTAGGACTTCAGACTGGGCCACGGCACACTGCTGGCTGCAGACGTCAGCGTCACAGAAGCGCGGCTTACAGGGGCTGCTAGAGGAGGACAAATGTTAATGGGCACAGGTGTGCCAGGTGCAGAGGCAGGTACCTCAACTGCCCTGGCTGTTGTAGGGACTCTTGTCTCCATTTCACGGATGAGGCTAACAAGACTCAGAGAGATGGGACAGAGTGCCGAATGGCCTGCTGATCCAGGTCCCTCGTACGGAGCTGATGCACACCTTGATTTGGGGACCTTTAAAGTCCCGTCCAGGTGTGTACAATGCAACCTTCCTTCAAGTCTGTGTTCAACAGCCATGTCCCCACATACTCGCCTCTTCTCACCTGAGGGCCAAACAACTTTCTCTGCACCTAACGAGGTGCAAGGCACCCTCCTTGTGTGCTTATCACCTGTGTTCCCATCATCTCTCACATAGACCTGGAGAGCAGGTGTCCCGGCCGTGCAGCCCAGCATCCACCACAGGCCAGCACTTGGCACAAGACCAGTGTTCAGGACAGGCCTGCAGGATGAAAGAACAGAAGTCAGTGAAGGAAAGAATGAATGAAATATAAAGGCCCAAGAGATAATGGTCTCCTATTCCTCATGGTTCTCCTCCCAAGAAAAAGAAACGGATTCCCTTTGGAAGAAGAATGGGGGTGGGGGTGGGAATGCTCGCCATGCAATGTATCAGAAGGGGCCGTGGGGCTTGAAGGAAACAATGACAGCCCTGGGTTCAAATCCAAGCCTGGCTACTTACCAGCTGCGGACGAGAGCATGGGTGGGTCTCTTAAGCCCGCTAAGGATATTAATGCCCACGTGGGAGGGTTCCTGTGCTCATAAAATTCAGTGATAAGTGATAAGTACAGGCCTGACACCTAACTGCTAAGTCGTGGGATTTGGGGCTTGTCCTGGTAGCTCATGGCTCTTAGACTGCAAACTCCATGAGAACAGAAACTGGGTCTTCCTTGTTCATTTCCAAACCCCCAGAACCTAGCAGAGTTCCCAGCATAAGATAGAGCTCAATAAATATTTATACGGAATAGAGGAATGAATGAGGTGTTTGCTCGCAAGGTCTGAAGTCCCTGCCGGGCAGGGTGAGGGCTTGCCGGGGTGTTTACTCACCCCAGCACCCCTGGCAGGCTGTGTGGCCTCTTGCTGCCCAGACTTGCACCCCAGAGAGGTAGTCCTGGGAGAGGGGTGGGCTGACACCATGCAACCCTCACCCTGCCCCTGGGCCCTCCTCAGACTGTGGGAGCGCTGCTGAGGAGCTGGGGGAAGGTGGCTTGGAACGGTCACTGTCTTGGGCTGCTTCCTCGAGGGCTCTGCCAACTCTTGGGTCAGACTTGCCCACACAAGTTGACACCGTCTGGGGCAGGGACTGAGCCCATTTTCCTTGGGCCCTGTACTGGCTTCCTGCTTTTCGGCCTTCGCTCCTTTGAAGGGGCCAAACTGGGAGCCTGTTCTATACTACATCCCCTTTCCCCTGCGGTGGAGCTGAGCTGATGCAGGCTTCCCTTTGATTGGACTCGGGTGGGGACCCAGATGGGAACTGAGCCCAAGGAGATTAGGCCCCAAGAGGACGGATTCATCATTCCAGTCATCAGCTGAGCAAGGGCATGGAGACTTAGGCTGAGCCAACCATATCGCCCAAGGCACCTGGGTGGAGATCGGCCACCACGGCCCAGATGTCCCTCTGCTTACGCAAGAATGTGCTGTTTCCTGGGTTGTGGTGCCTGTTTACCACTCTTCCAGGCTGAGGCAAAACTGGGCATATAGCAGGCACTCAATGAATACTAGCTGAATGATTCTGCAACTGTATTTTGGGTTTGATTTTGAGATTATACACACCTGCAGACCCACTTAAAACAGACTAAAAACTAGATCCAATTACATACCTTTTCAAATACTACTTAAAGTTATAAAGTACCAGCAGACTGAGAAAATGCCAGATGGCTTCACTACAGCAGAGTTTCCCAGCCTCGGCACTATGGCCATTGGGGGCTGGGTCACAGTGGAGGGGAGCTGTCCTATGCCTTGGAAAAAGTTTGGCAGCGTTCCTCGCCTCCATATACTAGATGCTAGTAGCACTCCTTTCCAGTTGGGACAACTGAGTTCCACCCCTGCCCACCCACTGACAACTATTGCTCTGGAGGAATTTCAGGAAGGGCGTACTCATTGTGCAGATTGGGCATGCCCTATCCGTTTTCAACCTTGCCTTGAGGGCTGGGAACAAATTCTCCATGGGATCCAGCAGAGACATACAGATTCAGGAGAAACTATACACCCCCCCTCCCAAGAGAACCTACCTTCCAGCCGGGGTTTCTGCATGTCCACTCCTTTGTGTTTTCTTTCTTCCTGCCCTCGCTGCATCTTTGCCTGTTGAAGTCCTACTGATTCATTAAGGTCCAGCTCCAATTCCATCTCTTACAGCAGATAGTTACCAATCCTTCTGGTGGAATGTTCCCACCTCCACTCTCTAGCTGTCTTAAAAATATCCATTTGAGCGTTGATTTAAGTCTCCCTTATATTAGTTCTTATTGAATGTGAGACAAGAGTTTTTGTATAAGGATTTGGTATACCATATTCATTAAAGTATGAGCTTTGGAGAAGGACTGATGTGAGTTTAAACCCCCTCTTTGGCATTTGCGACTTGTGCAACCCTGAGATCCTTGTTTAAACTGTGTATTAGTTGAGGTTCTCTGGGGAAACAGGACCAACAGGGTATACATATATACATACATACATATATACACACAATACAGGATACACACACACACACACATATATATACATACATATATATATATACACAATATATATAAATAGTATGAGAATTTTGTAGGTCAGGGTCCAGCTGGAAACGTCAATGAAGGTTTTGGCGAATTCCCCAGGAGAAGCTGATTGGCTGAAGTAGAGATGGAAATTCTCCCTTCTGACTGCTGAAATAATCAGCACTCCCTTTAAGGCCTTCAGCTGAAGGGATGAAACTTCTCTCATTGCTGAAGGCAATCTCCTTTGTTGATTGTGGATGTTATCAGCCATAGATGCAATCAACTGACTAGTGATTTAAATCCATGAAATATCCTCACAGTAACAGTCAGGCCAGTGCTTGCTTGACCAACAACTAGACACCATAACCTGGCCAAGGTGACACATAAGCTTAACCATCATAATCCACCCTTTGTAAACCTGGCACTCATACACATCTCCTTAAACCAAGACAGTAACAGTCATATTTTTACGTAACATAATTCAACTGCCTTGTGGACAACTGGAAATGCACCAACTCTTTTCCCAGAAGAGGGTGCAAGTCCTTGGGTAATATTCACTCTTAAACTTCATATCCTGTAACTTAATGCAACTTATATGATAAAGGGATAAGATAGGGAAGAAAACAAAGATGTTTGCTTTCTGTATATATTCAGACATTTTCATAACACAGCAAGGAAGAAATATTCATGACCATTACAGTCCTTGTTCCTGTAACTGGTCACATGGTCACAGCTCATATTTATCACTACCTTCTTCCACTATCCGTTCCACTGTCCCTTAACCCTCAGCAAGCACTCCAACTGGTCATGGATTTTTACCTGTTGGGGTAATCCAAATTTTCATTCCCGAAGTTTCTCGTGGTCTTTACTAACAAGTATTGAAAAAAAAAAAAAGCATTTGCCAGCGCGACAGCTGCATACCAGGTACCAGGGGGTGTGTTGATTTTCTCAAGCAATGATACCACATCTGGGACAGCAGCTGCAATAGGAGCCACCGCCTGGTCAAACTTAAAATAATCCATTGTCATCCTCCAAGATGCATCTGTTTTCTGCACAGGCCAAGTAGGAGAATTGAATGGGGATGTGGTGGGAATCACCACCCCTGCATCCTTCAAGTCCTTGATGGTGGCACCAATCTCTGAAATCCTTCCAAGAGTGTGGATTGCTTTTGGTTTACTGTTTTGCTAATAGAGGCAGCTCTAGTGGCTTTCCTGTCATAGAAGCCCTCACTCCATAAGTCAGGGAACAAATCTTGCATTTCTCCCAGTTGCTGAGTATGGCTATTCTAATTATGCATTCTGGAACTAGGGAAATAACTATGGAACGGGCCCTGGGACCTGCCAGACCCACTGTGAAATGGACCTGAGCCCAAACCCCGCTGAAACCCCTATTCTGTCTGGTGGGCCACAATGATGTTTTGGGCCTCCTGGAATTAATATCAGTTCTGAGGCAGTGTGTAATAATCCCTGAAATGTCTGATCATTTCCTCTTCCCAAACACACAGTCACCCTGGTAAAAGGCCACCGGTCCCTTTTGGGAAGGCTGGGAGGAAGATTAACAGTATAATTTTGGGCAATGTAGCAGGGTCCTTTCCCAAGGGGACCTGGACTTCCCTTCCTTCAAGGGGTTCTGGATCTGTAAACTGTGGGGATGGATTGAGAGGCCATGACTTTCTGTCTTTGTGATTCAAGTGAGACTTTTGTTCACTTGACCTAGAGCTCTTCTGCTTATACAGATCAAATAAGGATTTAGTAGTACGCCCATCTTTTGCACTTCCAGGTACCCCATGATCTATTAGTAAATGCAATAGGTGTCTGAAAATCAGGCTATTCTGATTAGTTCTTTGACTCTGTTGTACATTATGGTAGCCTGGCCACCTTGCCTTTGGTGATTAAGTGCTGGCACTTGGCTTCTGCCAACCCAGGATCTGATCATCTCTGTTGTGTTTAGGCATCTAAGTTTAGTGGCAGCACTGACCTACAGAGAAGAGCGACCACAGAGCTTTTCAGGGAAGATGGAGTTATTCTCCCAAATTTATTCCTCACAGTCCAGGTAAAAGGTGTGACCTGTGGACATTCCTGGGCCAGGTAAGCAGGTCTTATGTGATAAATCCAGTCTAACACACTAGTCTCTATAAGCCTTTGGATCCCTTCTTCCACATTATACTAGGGTAGTTCTGGAATTTTGACTTCAGATAATGTAGGCCACCTTTTGGTTCATGCTTCAGCCAGCCACCTGAACAACTGTTAGAGCCCTTTCTAACCCCTTGAACTACAATACTGAATCTAAAGTCTCTGCTTTGTGGGCCCATATCAATAAATTCTGCCTGATCCAACTTTATATTCCTTCTGCCATTATCCTGCACCCTTAATACCTATTCCCACATATATTCCCCTGAATTCTGTCTATATAAATTGGAAATCATGCCATTCTTTTTGGAGTGTAGCACAACTTCTCCTGGGTTAAATTTTGTATCTCAACTTTTGGGGTTTATTGGGACTTCAGTCTAGATCTGGAAGAAAAGAGGGGTGGTAGGGGTGGTCATTAGAAGAATTAGAAGTATCTCACAAGCCAACTACCTGAGGACATTCCATTGCATTTTCTTCTGGTGAAACAGGATTAGTCTCTTTAGACAGAAGTGTGAGGGCTTTGTGAGGCAAGAAGCCTGATACAGGTTTATCAGGCACAGTTGGGTTAATCTCTTCAGGTGGAGGCTGGATGGCTGATTCCTCAGGGCAGAACATTACAGGTTTATCTGGCAAAGAAAACTCTGCAGAATCTAGGATTTCAATGTCCCCAACATCATCATTATCAGCCCATATGTCCCCATTCCAGTTCTCAGCATCTCATTTCTTTCTATCAATGTTCTCACTTTAACAGCAGATACCCTTCAAGGTTGAGAATTCAGTTTACCTTGTAATTGAGCCACTTTCATAATGAGACTCTGTGTCTGGTTTTCAGAAATTTCAAGCCTGCAGCTACAAAAAATAAGACTTTATTTCAGAGCCACATAGAAACTTGCATGTCCTTCATGTGACATTTGAGGAAGGAATTTGAAACCTTGAGCTCATCTCTTTCTTTAACAACTGTATCCAGCATATTTAGGAACACTCAGTTAACTTCATAATACGTTTTAAATACACAAAACTCTGTTAAGATATGGAATACACTGTCTTCCAGAACCTTGCCTTTTATAAACATTTGAGTTGCAGTATCCAATGGTGATATTTTACATATCTCTATTACCAATTCATGCCATGGACTGTCAGTCCCATCTTGATCTCTGGAAATAGAATCATTAGTGGCTTTGAATCTAATCAGATTGGAAAACCAATTCCAAAATCTCCAGAACCAACTCAAAAATCTCATCCTTAAGATTCTGTTTCTCAAGAACCACTCTTGGTACCAAATCAGTATCAGTCAGGGTTATCCAGGGAAAAAGAACCTACAGGATATAATATAAATATTATGAGATTGATTATAGGAATTGGCTCGTGTGACTTTGGGAATTAGCAAGTCTGAATTCTGTAGGGCAGGCCACAAGCTGGGAACTCTAACGAAATTTTCAATAAATTCACCAGGAGAAGCTGCTTGCTGAAGTAGAGCTGGAAAGTCTCCCTTCTGACTTCTGAGATCATCAGTTCTTTCTTCACGGCCTTCAACTGATTGGATGAGCCTTCTCTCACTGTTGAAAGCAGACTCCTTTGTTGATTGTAGATGGAATCAGCCACAGATGCAATCAACTGACTGATAGTTTAAATCCACAAAATGTCTTCACAATAACAGTCAGGCCAACACTTGCTTGACCAAACAACTGGACACCATAACCTAGCTAAGTTAACACATGAACTTAACCATCACAAACTCTCTAAGCCTCAGTTTACTTACATGTAAAATGGAAGGTAAGAGTGTATACCCACCTTGATGTGCTTTGAAGAAAGATGCATGGAAATTATTTAGTGGATGTTAACTGTCATTATTATGTAGCTGTCTGTTGCAGTAGATTATGAGACCCTGGACATCAAGGGCTATATCATGGCTAGTGGGATGCATTATCCATAACAGATGTTCAATAAATACATATAAAATTGAATCGGATTATGATTCTTTCTAAGGCTTGAATATATACCTCTGTTTCCCTAAAATATCTGTAAACAGGGATAAAGGTATACAGTCACTTTGAGAATTAATGTAATAAGGTATATTGTGGTAGGCAGAAATCTATGATGGCCTCTAAGATTCTTGCTTCCGATTTATAACCCTTGTATAATCTCTTGCCCTTGAGGGTGGGCAAGCCTAGTGAATATTACTGAATAACAAGTCTTTGATTATGTTATCTTACATGGCAGAAGTGGCTTTGCAGATGTAATTAAGGACTCTAATCAGTTGGCTTTGAGTTCATAAAAAAGAGATTATCCTGGGTGGGTATTAAAAGAGATAAGAAGCAGAAGTAGATGCTCTTCTGTTGGCCTTGATGAAAGTGAACTATCATATTGTGAACTGCCTGTAGAGGAGACCCCGGGACAAGGTTCTGAGAGTGGCCTCAAGGAGGTGAAAGTGGTCACCAGCCAACAGCTAGCAAGAAGACAAGGCTCGCAATCATACAGACACGAGGAACTGAATTGTGCCAACAGTTGTGTGAGCTTGGAAAAGGACCCTGAGCCTCAGACCAGACCACAGCCCTGCTGGCACCTTCACTTCAGAAGGTGAGAAGAAGAAAAAATTCCTGAGCCAGACATTAAGAAATTCAGACCTACAGAAACTGTGAGATAGGAAATGGGAGTTCTATGTCACTACATGTGTGCAATTTGTAACATGGCAATAGAAAACCAATCCCATAAAAAGGGCTTACAAATGGACCAGGGTATACTAAGTGTCAGTAAATGATTATTGTTCATACTACCTCTTCTTTTTCTTCCTTCACTTTTTTTTTTTTTGTATAAAGTACAAAACTCTATCTAATAACTCAGATGGGTGTGAATACAGTTATATTTTCCCTCCAATAGCTTAAGTTAAATTTTATATTCAGTAATTTAATCTCAGCCCCAGCAGAGAGTCCCTCTCCCTACCAGCCTCTGCCCCTTCCCAGGCCTTGTATAAACTCTCTGGGTCTTACCTGGTGTATTAGTCAGGGTTCTCTCAGGAAACAGAATCAACAAGAGATATTTGTCAATAATATGAGATTTTATAAGAGTCTCTCATGCAACCATGGGGATTCACAAGTCCAGGTTCTGCAGGCAGGCTGCAAACCAGGGGCTCCAATGAAAGTCCAATGAAAGGTCATCGATGAGTTTCTGCCAGATCGATAGCTGCATACCAGGTACCAGGGGAAGTGTTGATTTGCTCAAGCAATGATATCACATCTGGGACTGCAGCTGCAATTGGAGTCACCACCTGGTTAAGTTTACGATAATCTACTGTCACCTTCCAAGATCCATCTGTTTTCTGCACAGGCCAAATAGGAGAGTTGAATGGGAATGTGGTGGGAATCACCACCCCTGCATCCTTCAGATCCTTGTTGGTGGCACCAATCTCTGCAATACCTCCAGGAATCTGGTATTGCCTTTGATTTACTATTTTGCTAGGCAAGGACAGATCTAGAGGTTTCCACTTGGCCTTTCCAACCATAGTAGCCCTCACTCCACAAGTCAGGGAGCCAATGTGGGGATTCTGCCAGTTACTGAGTATGTCTATCCCAATTATGCATTCTGGAACTGGGGAAATAACCACAGAATGGGTCTGGGGACCCACTGGACCCACTGTGAGACGGACCTGAGCTAAAACTCCATCAATCACCTGACCTCCATAAGCCCCTACTCTGGCTCATGGACCACAGTGACGTTTTGGGTCTCCTGAAATTAATGTGACTTCTGATCCAGTGTCTAATAATCCCTAAAATGTCTGATCATTTCCTTTTCCCCAATGCACAGTTACTCTGGCAAAAGGCCATAGGTCTCCCTGGGGAAAGGTGGGAGGAAGATTAACAATATAAATTTTTGGTAGTTTAACAGGATCCTTCCCCAAGGGGACCTGGCCTTCTCCTCATTCAAGGGGCTCTGGGTCTGTAAACTGTCTCAAATCTGGGAATTGATTAAGGAGCTGTCATTCTCTGAGTTTGTAATTTGAATTAGGGTTTTGTTCACTCGACATAGAACTCTTCTGCTTATACAGATCCAGAAGAAATTTAGTAGACTGCCCATGTTTTTCACTCCTATGTATCCCATGATCTATTAGCCAAGCCATAACTCCATGAGACTCAGACTATTCTGTGTGCTGCTGGAGGCTGGATGATACAAGGTTGACAAGGTGTCCCCTTGGACAGGCTATTGCAGGTTTAATCTGGTAAAGTCTCAGCAGAATTTAGGGTTCCAATGTCCCCACCAATATTATCATCATCCCATATGTCTCCATCCCAATCCTCAGAGTTCCACTCCTTTCCAATCAATGCCTTCACTTTAATTGCAGAAACCCTGCGGGGTTGAGATTTTAGTTTCTTCTGTACTTCTGCTCCTCGTACTATGAGAGTCTGGGTTTGATTCTCAGATATCTCAAGTCTGTGGCTACAGGAGACAAAATTTTTTTTCAAGGCACACATAGCAACTTTCACATCATTCATGCAGCATTTAAGTTTCAAATTTGAAGACTTTAGCTCATCTCTTTCTTTTATAACTGTAGCCAGAGTATCTAGGAGGAGCCAGCCAACATCATTATACCTTTTGACTCCACAAAATTCTGCTAAAGTGTTGAAAACACTCTCACCCAGATCCTTGCTTCTTATAAGAGTGGAGGTAGGGGAATCCAGTGATGCTATTTTGCATATTTCTATTGTCAGTTCACACCATGGACTATTAGCAACCATTTCATTATTGGAAAGGGAGTAATTAATATCCCTGTGTCCAATTGGAGTAGAGAGCCAATTACAAAACTCCCAGAACCACCTCAGACATCCCATGTTTAAGACTCTGTTCCTCAAGAACCACCCTACTCTCAGTACCAAGCTGTATTAGTCAGGGTTCTCTCAGGAATCAGAATCAACAGGAGATATCTGTCAATAATATGAGATTTTATAAGAGTCTCTCATGCAACCGTGGGGATGCACAAGTCCAGCTTCCGCAGGCAGGCTGCAAACCAGGGCCTCCGATGAAAGTCCAATGAAAGGTAGTTTGATGACTTTCTGGGAGAAGTTGGCTGTCCACAGATGAGCTGGGAAATTCTCTCTGAATGTTGAAATCACTTCCCCTTTTAAGGCATTCAACTGATTGGATAAAAGTGTCACCCATTGCTGATGCAATCTCCTAGATTGATGCAGATGTAATCAGCCATCCATGCAGTAAACTCACTGGTGATTGAAGTCTATAAATGCTCTTGTATTACAATTAGCCCAGTACTTGTTGGGCCAAACACCTGGACACAATTACCTGGCCGAGTTGACACATTAGCCTAACCATCACACCTGATTACAAGGATTCTACTCCACTCAGTTTTATGGGAATCCTCCTGTGGTCAGGCTGGGTGTAGGGAGTAAGGCTGACCAGGACCCTGGATGAAGGGCCAGACATTCCATGAAACCATTTATTCCCTGGAGTCTCAGCATTTCCCTGTGGTTCCACACAGGAACAGGCCTTCCTTGAATCTATTCTTAGATTCCACAATCCTCTGTTGGGGTGTGTGACATGGTCCCCTCTTTGGATTCACCAATGTCCACACCTTTATGTCCCCCTTGCACCTCCCTTTTCCCCAAGGTCCAAGATTGGAAGGCAAGAGGAGTGAGTCTTTAACTTCCTCAACCCCTCATGCCTTTGTCTATAGCTCACTGTATCCCTAAGGATTTAGGCTTTTGGAAGACAAAAGCCAGGGAAACACAAGCAGAATATTTCATTTCTGCCTTGATGCTCTCTTCCACTGAGGAAATAAAAAAGCCTGGCTGTTCAAAAGGGGGTGAGGGTGATAGGACAAGAATTCCTAGGGGTACAAATGCTGTAGTTCAAGTTTCAGAAAGATTATTCTACCACATATTACTTAAAGGTCACCCAGGGTCTATACTTAACAGCTGTTATTTCAAATATTCTGTCCCATTTTCTCTGGGAGTGTTCCTTTAATTGTTAGATATGGTAACCAAAGTTTTGAATGGGCAATCAAGTTAAAGGACCTGGGACACTCACAAAATGTAGGATTTATGGCAAAATCCAAAGCTAGAACTGATGTCTTCTTTGAACATCAGCTGTCCAGACAATCTGCCTTAGGATGTTTAGAGGGGAGGGACACCACTTAAGTACAGAATATATTAATTTAGAATTAGGGTTAAATCACATTTAGAAAGAACATATGATAACATCACTTTATGTGATCAAAATGGTTTAAAAACTTTTGCATCTCAGTTTGGAAGGCAGTTTGATTAATTTCAGAGAGAATCTGCATGGACACTGCATATGTTCCTTCACTTTTTCCTATTGAATAGGGTCTGAAACTCTGGCTGCAATGATTGGCTAAATGGTGAGCACCTGACTAAAGCAGGACTAATCATAGATCATCATGTCATTCTCCATCAGGATTGCACACATGTGGACACACGACTCAGGAGGGGTCAAGCTGAGCCTCTGAGACTTCTTAAGATAGAGCTGTGTGTGGATGGGTGTGGGGGGAGTAGGAAGTAGAGAGGTAGGGGGAAGTTCTCTGAACTGTAAATTGTGAAAGTCTGAGCTCAGGAGTTGCTGGTAGCTATGGTTCCAACCCCAGGGAGATAGACAACTTGAGAGTGTGAAGCCAACTTGTCAACAGAATCAGGAGAGAGAAAAGCCTGATGGTCTTCTCATCGCCGATTCCACCTGCAGCCCTGGACACCCACATTGGGTGGTGCAAGCCACAAATCCCCTTTTTTTGCCTAAGCTAGACTGGGTTGTGTATCTGTTGCTTAAAAACAAAGTCAATCTTGACTGAGGAAGAATCATGTCCCAGTATCAAGGCAGTATAGCGTACAGAAAGAAGAATGAAACAGACAGAATGGAATTCGAATTCTGATGCCCCATGTATTATCTGTGTGATCTTGAGCAAGACACTCAACCCCTCTGGACCTCAGTTTCCTCATCTACAGCACGGGGCACTAGGATAATAAAACCCCTTCCGGACCCATAGGATATGGGCTGGAGATTTTCTCTCTTGTCCCATAATGACTATTCAGAAACTCTGCCATAAATCCAACTTTTAAAGTTCATACTGCATGTTCATTTTCACATATTTAAAAAACAGTTCCACAGACATATTTTTCAGACCCGCTATCATACTGCCTCCTTCCCTTGACGAAAGCCTGTGTTCCAGGGGTGGACAGGTGGTGCAAGTTGGGAAAATTAGCATTTTTCCAAGGATTTCTCATCCTGGAGGAAAAGACATCTTGTCTTTTGGGTCATGGAGCAGTCATCTTCCTTGACACATGGACAGAGTCTGTATCAAATAGGAGAGAAGCAGTGGCAAACAAAGAAGAGCGAAGGGCAAGACAGGGAGAGTTTGGCGAAGTGGGATGTTGGTGTGACCACATCTGACTTCATCCTTGGACTGCTCAATCACCTGAGCCAATAAAATACTTTTTAAATATTTTTCTCCTGAAGTCACTTACACCTGAAAAAATTTTAATACCAGGGTGACCATAGGTCCTTGTTTGCCTGGGAGAATCTTGTTTTACACCTATTATCTTGGTGTGGATTTTAATAGTGTCTCATTTAACTCTCAGGAGTATACTAGCTTAGATGGCTTCCAGGTTGCCCAACCATACAGCTGTATCCAAACTAGACTTTGTAAGGTCTGGGAGAGCCACTGATTCTGAGAAAAGTGAAGGCAGAAGATGACGAAGGAAACCAAAGACAAATTTAGAGATGAACTGCAGCTTGCCCAACCTGCAAAGGAGCGAAGGATAGGAGGGCAGGGCATGGAGAAATCAGGATGGAGGAAATGATATGGAAGATGATTGATCCACAGCCCTCCCCCTGGCTCCCCTGCCTTTGGGGGCCTTCCCAGAGGGAAGGGCTTCCAGCTCTGCCATCTGCTGATATCAGATCTGTGCCCATCACTTGCCTGGAGATCCAATGCTCTGGGTAAGCCCAAAGATGCTTTTCCTTGTGAAGAAGTAAGATCCTCATCACTCCCAGGCCTCGCCTTTTGCTCAGAGAAAGTCAGCACTGACCAAGTCTCTGAATGCAGCAAACGGCCACCCATGAGCAGTCTCCTCTCTCAGAGGCATTTTCTATTTGTTTCCTAATCTACATGGCAAGAAGACAATTTTCATTGTGGGTTTTGTTTGCTCTGTGCCTTCCTTTTTTTTTTTTTTTTTTTTTTTTTTTTTTAATTTCCCTCTCCACGAGGGTCTCAAGGTGAGGTTAAATCCCCCAGTGGTGAAACTAACTTTTAACAAGAATGATAAATACCAGAATCCGATTTGAAGTGAAAGGATCCAGAAGGCTTTGCCTCCTGTGTGTAATGGAACATTGGTGGCACCAGAATAGTTCTGTGCGAAGTTCTGAAGAAAGCAAAGATGTTTCAGGAACATATGCAGTCTGCAGTATCGACAGAGACTGGAGCCCAGCATTTCAAGGAGAATGCCAATTTGAAGAATTTGGAATAAAGCATTACTCAGAAATAGAAACTGTTTTGGCAGGTTTAAAATGTTATATCAGTACAGAACGACTTCACATTAATGGGCAGGATTCAATTTTGTTCATATGCATGCTCCATTTTGGGAAGAAAGTCAAGTGGCAGGCTACATGGTGCTCTGAGAGACCCTGGATTCAGTGACAGTTCTTCCTTTCCAGAAGTTCAAATTTGGAGCAGAGAATGTGTTGCAAAGGGTGTGCGAGCTCAGACAATGGGAGTGAGCAGCAGGGAAGCTACTGACCAGGTCTTGGTCTACGGAACATTGTCGGAGGTAACGTACCGGCCAAATCACTTCCTGGCCTCCATCACAACGTTGTGGTGCTCGGAATCTGCTGAGCCCGCTTGCCTTGCCAGGGAGGAGTAGTTTGCCCTTGCAAATGCAGCAAGGCAATGCGAACCCAGTCTGTGTCGGTGCCTGTCTTTACCTCTATCCACGTCTGTATTCTTACCATGTCTACATTGTCTGATTGTGTCTGCACACCAGGCATACCCACAGGGCCCCTGGTCCTGGGCAGCAGGTACTTACTGAGAACCACTCTGGGCTGGACTCTGCGTTGGTTGGGGCGATGCAGTGGCAGGAAAGTCCTACTCCTTTCCTCAGTGTGCTTACCGCCTCCGTGATGCTAAAGAGAGGGACAAAAATCCCAGCTGCTCCTATGTGAAGAGCCCTTTGGTATTTGCAAGATGCTTTTACATCAGGCAATCCTGTGAAGGTGGAAAGAATTGTTCCTCCCATTCTACGGATGGGGAACCCAACCCAGAAAGGCCAAGGGATAGGTGCAAGGTCACCTGGCCATCTCCAACCCACATCCCTCTCTGCTACCTCTTCTTAAGTCGCCTTCAGCCTCCTCATCCTTTGGTTTGAAAGGAGGGCGTTGCTTAGAGTGGATAGCAAGATGAAAATTAAGATTCCTTTTCAATGCTTTGTGCCATGAAAACACACATATACAAAAAAGGCAGCACAAGTTTCCTTGCCTTGTGATTCAGATGCTGGAGAAATATTTTGATTTGACTTTTCCCCATTCTTTAAGCTTTCTAGGAGCATTTTATAGGGCCTAGAGCTTAGTTTAGTTCCTTCTTCCCTACCCCCTCCCTCTTTTCCTCCCTCCCTTCCTTCTTTTCTCCCTTCTTTCCTCTTTATTCCCTCCTTCCATCCCTCCTTCCTTCCTCCTTTTTGTCATACATCACTTTTTTTATTCAACAAATAATTACTGGCCACTGCTCTGGGTCAGGGACTATGCTGGGGCTGGTGATTCAGGTGAGCTCACTACATTCCCTGTCCTTGAGGGCCACGTGGCCCTGTGCGGAGACAGCACATAAACTTATCACATAAGCTGAGAAAAGCAACACTGGACTTGCACAAACAGCTAAAGGGAAGGGGCAGGGAGCATGCAGAGGCTGTAGGAGGCTTCTCAGAGGGAGCAGTAGGCATGGACCCTTAGGAAGTTAAGGACACAGTCAGCAGCCACCAACCAGCTCTTGCCCTTCTCCTTTACCCCTCTTGCTTGTTTGTATGCGGGTGTTCAGTATGTTCCTATTTAACAAGAGACCTCAGGCAGCTGGGGTGGGGGGGGGTTGTGTGATTAATTCTTAATCAGCCCCAGCTGCTTGCCAGGGCACAAAGGTTGCTCACTGGCAGAGTCCCTTCCTCTTGGGGTGTATGAAAGCTCAGCCTCAGTCAGTGCAGGTGTCCCTCATCTCTGATGCAAAGAGCGGCGTGCGGGCCTGCCATCCACCAACCCTCACCCCCAAAGTTAGGGTCTTTCCCGCTGCTCTGGTGGACACTCTGTGCTGTGCAAATAATAAAGTGGTCATTTTCTGGGAGCCTCTGTTGTGCCTGAGCCTGTGTTCCCACGATGCACCACAGAGCCATTTGCTCCACAGAATTTTGGCACAGCAAGCAGGAGAAGTATGGAGCAGGTTGATATTTTGGTGGTTCTTTTTATCAAGCTTCCATTCCTTTTGTTATATGCTATCCAGATTGTCTTGGGCAACATGAGACGCATGGCTCTGTGGGCTAAAGTGAAGGGTCACCCGTGCCCTACCAGCCAGGGAAGAAGAACTGGGGTGGGCTTTCTCTGTCCTTTAGAATCTGGAGTATTCCTCCATGAATGCCAGGGAGTTGGCCAGCTGGTCCCATGCCGAGATAATGAGGCTGGAGCTTCCCTCCCCTGCTTGCATATCCCTGGCTCATGGCCTCTTCTCTCTGTTCTGGAACCAGGTATAACTGTGCTCAGGCCACCCAGACTGATCTCAAGGTTAGTGTGAGGACTAGAAAGGGGTCCCCTGAATGGGTCATTAAGCTGGTTCTTCTCACCTCAGGGCCTCCTCTGGGAGACGCAATTGAGAGGGTTTCTTGTGAGAATATTCTCACTTTCAGACCTTTCGGTCTTTAGAGTTTGGATCTCTGTCTGAGCTACAAATTTCTGCTACCCTGAAATCTGTCAGGGTCATGGTGACTGGACCCTCTAGCAGAAGGAAGGAGCACCAGGAATTCGCAGACCTCTGGGCTTTTGGATCAAGAAGTTCCTAGACACAGCCCAGCACTACTGCTTCTTTGAGAGGCAACTTTGGTGTGCCATTGGGCGTGGTGGAACAGAAAGGATTACCGACCAGCCATCCCTCCCAGAACATTCTACATTCCAGCCAAAGCTCCCAACGACCCACAACCTAGAAATGAAAATTTGTGGATGGGTTTTAGTGCTGGCTTCATGTACACACACACACATACACAAAAATCCACACACTCCCTTTCAATTGCTTGAGTTATTGATTGACAAGGTAATACATATATCCAGGGAAAAATTCAAAATGCATAAAAATGGGATGGACAGTAAAATGCAACCCCCTTCCACCTCTGTCTCCCAGCCATCTGTTTTTCTTCTCAGAGAAACTCTGTTTCTTGTGTTTCCTTTCAGAGATGTGCCACACATCTGCAGCCAAGCAGTGTGTGCAGTTTTCAACATGTGGGCAGCACAGGACATGCACTGTTCTCCACTCACTTTTGTTATTGAGCCATCCGTAACTGAGGGCATTCCCATCTGTAAGATTAGAGTTGCCCATGTCAACAAGGGGTTCCATTATCTCGATATGCTGAAGCATATCTAACCACTGTCTTCTTGATGGGCATTTGTCCATTTCCAATCTTGCACACGCTCCTTCGGTCATTCTGATGTCCACTGAAGTTGCAAAATCTCTTGCACACAGCCTAATGCCAACATCTTCCCTTGTCTTTCGGAGTTGACTTTGCCATATCTGTTTTACCTCCCCATGCCCAACCCCACTGGCATCCTTAAGCAGGGACAATGCAGCACCCACTGCTGATGGGGATTGGGAGAATCAAACAAGTAAATGCCAGCAGAGCTCTGAGAACAGTCTTCACATAGAAAGAGTTTGGCTTGTGCTAGCTGTTTCCCTGTTTCTGTTATTATTACCAGAAAAGTTTTGTGTCCAGGAGACTAAGGGGCAGCTACTTTCCAGAGGTACCGAGATAATTATAACTCCTTGGAAAATATCAGTTGATCTGCATTCACTTCACATAACAGGGACAGATGGGGGGTGACTAAATTTTTCTTACCTTGTGATATGAAAGCCCCACTTATGTGTTGTAGGGACCTCAGGGCTTGGAAGCAGAGTTTCTATATTGACACAAGTGTTGGAATTCCTCTTCCAAGATTCAGGTGGGATGGATTTCAGAAAGCAAAGCTGCGGCAGCAGTTTCCTTCTTCCATCATCCAGATGAAGGAACCCACGGCTTCCTGCTTCCCAAAGGGAGGTGCCTCTGAGAGAAGCCACCTCTGCGGTATGTAGGTTTTCCCAAATCCTTGATTCTTGTGCTTCCGGAGAGGGAGCTGCGAATTTCTGGGATCTTATTCAGAGCTTTTGCGATGTGCTCAGAGACACTATTAAATGTTTTATATCATTTTGGCCATGATACAGCCGCATTTGCCTTGGCTTATAAAGAATCTCAGAATTGCATTAGGCCTTTCCTCACTTCTGAGGCATCCTCCTCCTCCAACTATCTCCTCCACAAATTAGGAAAGAAGCTAAATTTTATGGTTTTGGAAACACTGTAAGTATACATTCCTCTTCACTCTTTTTTCCCCCTTTTGTGTACAAAGGATATATTTTTTCTCTAGGAAATAAAGCATTCTATATCTTATATTAAAAAAATAAAGCTTGTTTAAAACACATGGTGACTCTTTAAGCAGCCTTAAACTGTAAGGCATACACATTAAGGCCAGGTATCCAATGCTATAGAATGCCCATTTCATGTGGCTTTTATTTGCCATCAAAGGCTGCTATCTCGCAACACAGAACCAAATCCTGTGGCAAACTTTGCTTTGCTTCAATCAGATAAATGTGAATCCTGTAGAACTTCACTTATCGAGCCCACCCCCAACCTCCAGTCTGGGGAGCGGGCTTTTTGCCTCAAGACTGCCTGCCTTCTGAGAGATTCAGACTGTCGCCAGTTCATGGGGTAGGGGTGGAATGTCTTCTTGCAGTGCCTCTGACTTCCTCTCCCTCTCCACACTCAGAGTGACCGGCAGCCTGTTTCAGTGCTGCTGTTCATAAGATGTGGAGAGGGAATCACGGAAAATCCTTTGTGCATCTCCGTGTTCTCACACACTTGTATGTCTTATGCATTCCGGCTTCCCTTCCTCACTGGCTCTGGTTTATTATGAAAAGACCTGGAAAGTTACCAACTCATGCTTTGCTGCCGACCTTCCAGTTTCAGGTTTCTCTGTGTCAAGACCTCTCCTCTCTCCCCTATATTGTTCTTATTTAGACCGGGTAGTTTAGGGAGACTGGCTGCCTTCTCAATCAACGTGGCTCCAAGGGTGGGCTTGGGACCTGGTAACAGCCAATCACAGACTTCATACCTCCCCCCATCCACCTGATTGGTTTAGAGATGGGCACATAATCCAATTCATCTTTCAGGAAATGATAATTTGATTGACACAATTGAAGTCAGGTACCCGCTCTTGGGCCAATCAGCTGGAAGTTCTCATCACGGGGTGAATATAAAGATGCCACAGGGGTTCTTCCCTGTGGATGCTGGGGGATGAGGAAGCTCTCATTGTAAGAGGGATATTGTGAACTGGGTTGACTCCCCCCAAAGCAAACAGAAATGTGCAATAAATAAGTGCAATAAATGAGGCTGGTTAATGAAAGCTTGGCTCACCTGTAGAACACATTATTTTGGGACCATAACAATGATGTTTATGAAAACCTTATACTAACTGGCTGATGGAGATATATTTATGCTAATGTTAAGAGTAATAAATGAGACAAAAATTGCATGTAATTTAAGAGCTCAGCTCATCACTTTAATTTTGGAAAGGTAAAGTCTTTTGCAGAGTCAGGGGTCTTTATGCAGTTTATTAGTATCGCAAACATCTTCAGAAGCTTTTGGTCCAATGACCTAGCTTAGCACAACAGGAAACTGAGAGGCCTAGAGGAAAGAAAGGAAGGGGACTGGCCAATGGCCACCTGCGAGTTCACTGCAACGTGGTACTGGAAGCCAGGTTTCCTGACTCCAGTCCAATGTTCCTTTCATAACGCCATGCTTCTTCTCTGTACCTAGGTTCTGTGGTTTCCTAAAAGGGAAGCAAATGAGGGAACATTAATCTGAAACGTAAGGAGAATGCCTAAACCTTAAAATCCATTATGGAGTAGCTCTCCTGGACCCGGCTGAGTAATAATGCATGCTTCTCGGACCAGGCGTTGGCTTATCAGCTGGTGCTCCATCATCCAGTGCCTTGTTCCCAGACATTTTCATTACACACTCTGCTCACTGTGATGCATTGGCACCGTGCCATTCTTCGAGTCCATGCCAAAATGCTTTTATAAAACCATTAAAAGAAACCTTTCCTAATGAGAACTGTGTAGGAAATGAATTTCTGGAGGTTAACATGCCTAGGATACAGGTTTGACCACAAGTGTGTTCCCTACACGCAATCCTGCAAAGGAGCACTCACTGAAGGGTCACTGGATCTACTCCGCCTTGCCCTGAATAGCCTGGCCTTTTCACCATCACCACCACCACCACCATCGGCCACAACATCTACATCAACAGAAGGAGAGGAGAAAAGAATGTCAGGCAGGAAGAGTGCCATCTATCCAAACTTGCCTGGATGTTGTGCAGGACTGAGGTCTCGTCTCACTCATTTAAAGTGATGCCCCTGGTGTTCAAAGAACATGGAGTGAATGCTCAAAGACCTTATCTCCTTTGGAGTCATCAGTAGTAGAGGTGACTGTATTGTTCCTTTGATAGGAACAATAAATGCTTAGGTTGGGAGCATTTTGAACCAATTTGAAATTTAATTGGTTCAAAAATAATAAGAAGTTCAGGCCATGCACCTTGGCTACATTCAGGCTGAATCTGGGAGACTTGATTGCAAATAAGGCATCCACTTCATTAAAAATAATTACTAACATATTATTTAATCTATCATATTTATTTTACTATGACGTTCCTGCACCTCTTCATAGTAAGCTCCTTTCCTCTGTGGTGACCTGAGGATGCTCTGTTCCTTGAATTAGTCAAACTAACACACTTCCTTTATGAACCTGACCTTGATATCACCTTCTCTCAAGGGTGTGCTGGTTGATGTTGACCAACTGGCTATCTTTCAAAAAACAAAACAAAACAAAAAATTCTTAGATTTGTAGTGTTGGTCCATTTTTCATGGTGTAAATATTCCCCCAGTGGCCAGTTTCAACCTACCATTGTGAAGTCCCTGAACACAAATTTGGGAAGAGATGGGCAGTAGCACGTCACCGGCTAGATAACCCGAGGTGCCTAGATAATAGTGAAATAGCTAGAGAGTGAGGAAATTGTAAATGTTTATTCCTTTTGGTTATGATACAATTGTTTTAAGTGCAAGTTTATGTAATTTAATTTTTAATAACGTCTGTGTTTACCACCTGGAGTATAAAATGCTTGAAAAGTTTACATTCCGCTCTGGTGAGCTGGTGTGAGCCAGCTCACAGCACACCTCAGTTTTCTCATCTGTAAAATGAGGGTAGCATTGGTGACTGTCACATAGAGTAACTGAATGATGAAGTAAGCTGATGCAGTGGAATGCGTAGAAGAAAGCCTGGCCATAGAAAGTGTTCAGTAGACAGTAGGCACTATCATCAGCATCCTACTTCATAGAGTCTTGGTGACCATGCCAACTCTTGTAATCCTGACTTTGAGGCCAGGACTCTTTCCACTGAATCAGGAGTTTTTCCACTGCAGCATGTCTGGGATGCTCTTTAAGCTTTCCATAGTGGGGTCTTTGCAGAGGCTGTACAGTACGGAGGGAAGAAACAAGCATACATACATACATACCACGTTGGAGACCTGGTCTTGAGCAAGTTCCTTTAGCTCACTGAGCCTTGGTTTCCTCATCTTTAAAATGGGGTTTGGTGAGTATTTAGGAGAAATGAATGAGTAATACAGGTAGAGCACCCTGCGCATACCCAAAACTGCTAAGTTCCCCTCTGCCTATGTAATCTCAATGGCAGCTAAACCAGCGGTTAGCCATTCCATTCAACAATTAAGATATTCTCCTTTGAAAGCCAGTTAGTCTATGTCCATGGAAATGCTAGTCTAGGAACACAGGTTGTCCTATTGTACCTACAAAGACTCCCCTGAAATAACACAGTGACCTCAAATGTCTCCTCTGAACATACATGCCCCACACTACTAACACTTTCTGAGTTGACTTTCTTCCACAACTATTTTCTTTATAGGTCTATTTGAATGCTCCCTACCTCATGAACTGAACCATTATACTCACTGGCAAATTCTTTAACTCCCTCCCTCTCTCCATCTCTCTTCTTTCCTTCACCAAACCGGTGGAGGAGATATAAAGATGACCGAGCCACTATTTTTCATCTTCCAAACACACCAGGCTCACCCCTGACTTAAGGCCTCTTTCATCTTCTGGGAACTCTGTCCCTAGATTTATACCTGGCTCGCTCTTCTTGCCTTTTAGGTCTTAGATCACAAGTCTTTTCCTTGTGGAGGATGCCTTCCCTGAAGATCCCACATAAATCAGCTTCCTCCCCGCATCCCTCTCTCTCACATCACTCTCTTCCTTTTTCTTCCCACATATTGTGACCATCTGAAATCACTCTGCTCATTCCGTAGCTTCCTTTTATAGTGTCTCCCTCCTCTATTAGAATGTAAGATGTGCTTATTGATGCTTAGACAATGCTTGGCACAAGCAGGTGCCCAGCAAGTATCTCGTAACTGGATGCTAGTTAGGGAGGGCACACTGGGTTCCCCCACATGGCTGCAGCAAGCGTGGCAATGATCAGTTTAGTTCCTGAAAATAAGCCACATACTTAACAGCACTGAGAGCCCATGAGGGCTGGCCACTCGCTCTCTCCCTCCAGCTTCTCTCCCCCACTGTGCTTTACATATCTGTCATACGGAAGAAATGTCATGCCTCTCCATACTGTTCCCTCCAGCTGTAGGCCATGTTTTCACTGAACAACTTGTACTTACTTTTTCAGATTCAGCTCAAATACCAGCCACCCCAGGTAGTGTCTGTGATGCTCTCAAGCTGGGTTCTGTGTGTCTCATCTGGGCTTTCTTAGAGTTGAGATGCTGTCCTCCATCATGTGAGCGCACTGCAACGGGATTTGAGATTTCTTATCTAACTTCCCCACCAAACTGGAAGGTCTTTAATATCATGAGCTGTACCTCTTGTTTGGGCATTTCCCTGAACCACATAGTAGGAAATCAATAAAGGCTCATTCTTTGGACAATTGAAGGTACTTCTGAATCTCACTATGATCTTCCAAGGAAGGCATTTTCTTTATCCAATCTTTGAACATGACCAGCTGATGTGGACAGGTCTGCTACTGATGTGAACTCTATGATGAAACTGCCTGGAGATTCAGCTAAGTTTACCCAAACCAGAAGGCATCCCCCCATTGGAGATAGTGGGAGGTGCCATTTGCAAATAGCTCTGCCTGTCGTCCTCTTTTCTTGTGGATAAGCTAAAGGGTTTAGTCTCTGGGTACCTATTTGGCAACCTTTCTAAGAATGAAATTTGCTTACAATTTCAAATAGAGCCTGTGAGACATTTCAGTTCTGCTTTCCCTGTCTTCTCTCTCTTTCACTCTCTCCTAAGTACACTGTTAAATAATGGATTTGTGAAATGATTAATCGGCCCTGATGATAGAGGCTGGTCAGGAAATGTGTGCGGGCAGCTGGAATGGTGAGACAAATCATTAAGCAGATCTCCCTTCCTGGTGCTTGGATTTGTTTGTTTGGGTTATTTCTCTTCTCCTCCACCCTACCCTTCTTGGGCAGAGTTTCTCCTTTTCCCTCTGGTTGCAAGACATTGGAGAGCTCACATGAACACTGTGCTCTTCCCAAAGGACACAGGTGACCTTAGAATGCAAATGCGTTTTCTTGAGAAGTATGAGAGAGAAAACACACTTATAGAAGTTGATAAAACACTGCCCATGAAAAGATACCAACAAAGCAGTTTCTAGACAGATTACTGTGGAGTTTTCCAAGTCCTTGTTAGTGTGTGTAACCTCATGGTTTTTACCTTCACAACACTTAACAAAATTTCAGGTGTGAGGATGAAACAAGGAGACCCTGGAAGGACCCTGTACAAATATCTATAGAGCATCTAATTTTGTCTTATTGGAGAGGTAAAGAGTAGGTGTGCCAAGGACTGCCCATTGCCTCCTCACACCCCTTCTCACCTTCTTCCCTGATGATAGAACTCTAATTTCATTTGGGACAGCAAAGTGCTTAACTTAAAAAAAACCCAGAACTAACAAATAAATAGAAAAATCAGCTGTCCATCACCCCCTTTTGCCCTTGTATTTCCTCCTTCTTTCTTCGAAAAGTAAACATGTTACCTCTTAACCTTAGACCATCCAGTGAATATATGCATATTCATAACACACGTGCCCTTATACGTATACACCTACCTACATATATCACACAAACGTGCACATTCACATATGTGCATGTGAGCATGTAAACATAAATATTCATAAAGTACACAAGTGGACATAAATATGAAAAACCTACGGACACACGCATTGCACGCATATTGCATGCACATATTTTCTTAAATTCTATACATATGCACTGGCATTGCTCCTGATATACCCAACTCAAATGCATATCCTTGCATGTATTAACATATACTTGTGGGTACACATGTACATTTGCACCCTCCTTGTACACCCACACACAGACTGAATGTAAAGAAAAGTGGTTGATGGTGACGGAGCATACTGTCGTATCTGCAGAATGATTTGAGCTTTATCCTTGGGGAATTACATTTCACCTACTATGTGTGCTAAAACATGTTAAGTGTTCTAAAGAACAGGATGCAGGATTTGGTTCTCAAGGAATTTACAGTTATAAGAGAAGGGAAAAAAGAGATGTCCATCTGATCAGTTTAAAACCACTAAAACCAATACAAAGAATGTCGCAGAGCCATAAATAACAATTGCTGAAGAGAGTGTAAAAGTCCACCATGAGTGCAAAGGGGAGTTGGGGTTTCCTGGTGCCACATCCTGTTAGAATTCAAGAATGAAAAAGATGCTCACCAACCAAGGCTGGCCCCTACAGTTGTGCAGGATGTTCACTGTACAAGTGTTCACTGTACACTGATATCCAACCTGCTCTCTGCTCCTCAGGCTTTCACCTGTCATGGGCTGCACCCCCCAAGAAGAAAGGACATTTTTTTCCTAATTTGCACCAAAGGCCCTCTGGGCATGGGCCATCCCAGTCACTGACTTTGTCCGTGATACCCCATTTAGTCTCCTGTGTAGAGCATGTATAGTAAGCTTAGGTCCCAGAGGAAAGGGGTCTGGCTCTGAGTAGCTCTTCCTGTGTGATTCCTTGGATGGCAGTCAGCTTTGCCTCTGCACTGGGCATTCGCAAGCAGTGAGGCTTTCTGTGGTGCACTGAGTTAAATGAAAGGGATGGAGCAGACAAAGCCCACTGAACTACCTTGAGCCAGCACAGAGCAGCACTGAGAAATTGATTAAACTATGCATTCCCCTAATAGAGCGACTGGTCCCAGCCTGGAAATTAATTAATGCTAATAGTACACAATCAAAACTGCTTTTGGAAATCTTCTTAGAACATTAACTAAAATGTTCATCTTTTAAATGCATTTGCCTGAACCACCGAGACTAAAAGCTTTGCTTATTCCATGCAAATGTGAAGGCAAAGGAAGAAAAAAATCCATTCTGGTATTTCAAGCTTTATCACGTTGGCTTTCTAGTTAACCCAAGTCTGATCGGAGGGCCTTCCGAGGTGGGGGGGTCAGCCTGAGAATTGGGGGTGGCTATCTCTGCATTTCAAGGTATGGACCACAGAGGGGAAAACTGAGTGGAGAGTGGGGGCAAGAACTGAAGGGGGGCATGTGAGGGTCAACTGGGTGTCCGTCCTGGAGGGAGAGTGTGAGAGAGCAAAGTTCCAGGGAACATGACAGGGCCTCCCACTGACCCAAGCAGTCCATTTCACTGGTCTCCACATAGAAGTATTCCCAAAGCATTGCCCCTCCTCTATCAGTCACTGACCGCCGCTTCGACAATGTGACTGTAACTTGGGTTGACCCCTGCTATGGTTTGAATTTTGTGAATCCCAGAAAAGATTATGTTCTTGAACTAATCCATTCCTGTGGGTGTGGGGTCTTTTGATTGCATTAAGGGGCCTTTGATTAGTCATTTGATTAGATCACTTCAGGGTTTTTGATTGGACTATGTCAGTGAGAAGGGACCCAGGTTGGGTCTCCACCTTCTTGCTGGGGTTGTATATAAATTGAGAACTGAAAGCAGAGACACAGAAAAAGGGAGCTTTGCCATTTTGACCCTGCCATGTGAGAGAGAGGACTCTAGGTTCGACTACAGCTGCAGAAAAACAGAGAAGCACTGAGAGGCTCAAGGAACCGAGGCTCAGGGAGAGATGCCTAATCACCTACAGCTTAGTGCTAGGAGAAAGTAGAGAGACCAGCAGACCCTCCATTTTGCCTCGCCATGTGTCAGGACTCCAGGATCTGCTAGCAGCCAACCTTTGATGAGAAAGCATTGGCAGCCTTTGGCAAACAAAGACTACCTCCCTCACACCCCCCATGTCGCAGGTTTAGGGGAGCCAGGATGCTCTGGCCCCTCACAGTAAAAGCGTGCATGGTTCTTGACATTCAGTCATTGGTTTATTCAATGATTATTTGCCTGGTTCCCACTAACTAGCTGCCAAGCAATGTTTGTTCTCAAGGAGCTCAGAGTTTGGTGTGGGAGACACACAGACAGATGAATGAAGGAAAGAGGGCAACCTGTTAAATGTCATAGAAATAGGTCCAAGTTTGAGTGGGAGCTCAGAAGAAGGGCACATATTCAGCCTGGGGGATGGAGGGATGGTCTGAAAAGGTGTTTTACTTTCCCAGCTGCTAAAACAAATTCCATACAATGGGTTGGCTTAAGCAACAGGAATTTATTGGCTCATGGTTTTGAGGTCAGGAGAAGTCCAAAATTGAGGCTTCAGCAAAGTGATGCTTTCTCCCAAAAGACTGGCATTCTGGGACTGGCTGCATGTGATCCTTGATTCTTGGCTTTTCTGTCACATGGTGATGCACATGGTGGCCTCTTCTCCTTTCTCCTCTGGATTCTGTTCACTTCCAGTTTCTTGCTTTTTGTGGCTTCTCTTTCTGTGTCCAATTTCCTTTTCTTATAAGGATTTCAGCCATATTAGATTAAGGCCCGCTCTCATTTAGTTTGGGCTACACCTTAACTAATAACAAATTCAAAGATTCTCTTTACAAATGGGTCTGTACCCAGAGGTCCAGGGGTTGGATCTGAGCAGGTCTCTTGTGCAGGACGTGATTCAATCCCTAGAAGGCTTTATGGAGGAAGGGGCGGTCTGAGGAATAAGGAGGAGTTAGGGGGGCGTGGTTGAGTGTGTGTGAGTGTGCATATGTGTGCATGTATGTGTGTGCATGCACATGAGCATGTGATTGTGTGTGTGTGTGTGCGTGTGAGATTCCGGGAAAGCCTTGTCTGAGGCAGGCATAATCCTATGGTAACAGGGGCAGGCATGGTGAGAGAGCAGGACTGACCACAGGGCGGTTCCCAGGAGTCAAACACCATATAGGAGGAAGGACAGGAAAGGAAGGACAAAGAAAAGGAGCTGGTACAATTTAGTAGAACTTATATGGATAAGCAAGATTATAGGGAGTCACAGACAAAATCAGGAGTGGAAATGTATGCTGCAGGGGCAAAGCTCTCATATTTACTCCAATCCCACCCCCCTTGTTTTTTCTGAGAATGTTTACCAAAATTTTATTTTTCCTAAGATTAGGGCAAGGTTTCTCAGTGTAGGCACTATTGACTGACATTGGGGCTGAAGAGTCCTTTGCGGTGAGGGAACTGTTCTTTGCATTGTAGGATGTTCTAATTAGCATCCTGGCCCCCACCCACCAATGGTAGTAACACACCATGCCCTATTGTGATGAGCAAAAATGTCTTCAGGCCTTATCAAACGTTCCCTTGGGGACAAAGAGCCCTGGTTGAGAACCACTGGATTAGGGCAATGAGAGATGAGGAAGCCAGGTAGATTATGCCCCCAAGTCTAAGAGGCTGAACCTAGAACCAGCTTCAAACTGCGGCATCCTTAAAACTAAAAACTGCAACTAGCTGCTGTAGCTGTACTTCTTAGACTAGGAGCTTTGACATCTTATTTAAATTTTGCATTTGCATGTATTTTTATTTAGAATACTGGGGTATAATATTAAAATACTTTTTGTTTTTTTTATCTCTTAATGTAATTTTTAACTACTGTGCTGGTCCTTGCTGGTAATTCAAGTACAAGGGAGATTTTAAAAAAATGTGTTCATCTATCATATTATTTTCTCAGCTGAAGTGAATTTATTTAAACATTTTAATTTCTTGATCTCATTTTAAAATAAACAGCATGGCAAGGTAAATACTAACAATTAAATTAAGACAATCCAAGCGATGGACTTCTTTTCTTTTGTTATTTGTTTTTTCTTTTATCTTCGACTTCTTTTATAGCTTATCACTTTTCAGCATCAAGGGAGAGGAGGCAGCTGTGGAGGGCACTCTGGGCTGGGTGATTTCACCCTGACTTCAAGCCCATGGTCTTCCTGGTATTGGCCGTGAGACTTGGGGCAAGTCTGTGATCCTTAATTTCTTCTTCAGTACCATGGAAATTTTACCTGCTGTCTTGGTCATTGGAGAATCCCAATGAATCCGGGCTGTCGAAGAACTCTGTGAACTGGGAGGGGGGCAAAGCCTTGTTCCATGGGATTGTGGGAAAGAATCTGGCACATGCTTGCTGAGTGAATGGATGAACCAATCAGACATCCATTGTCCTAAAAGAAAATGTTGAGACTTGATCCTCAAAGGGTCAGGATTATACTGAGGGCTGAGCACTGATGTTCTCCCGCCCCGTGCCCAGGTCTTTCCCTGCTTACTCTCCACCATCCCCTCCTCCCTGCATTGTCATCCACAAGCCCCGCCTCTCCTGCCTACCCACCCCACCAGCTCTTCTCTTTAGCGATTGCCAAAGTCATGTCTGTGCATCGCTCTCTGTACTCAAGGCATTGAATATCTCTTAAAAGGTCCAGAGCGGCCCCGGGGTCCTTTCTGAACTGGCCTTGTTTAATTGTCCAGCGTCCCCACTTCCAACAACCCCAAGGTACTCTGACCTTCAGCCATGGGAGCCACTCTCCCTAAGTCCTACATCCCTGACCCACCTGGCCCCCCTCCCAAGGTGGCAGAAGACTCCTCAGAGCTTCTGAAAGACCCTGCCCCACACACAGGCCCCCGGGCCCCTCTTTCATAGCACTGGACGTGTCCCATTTTCATTCGGTGGCTCCCCTTTTCTCCTCACTAAACTGGAATCCTCCTGAGGGCTGGGACCCTCTTCCACTCCCCTTGTTTCTCACTGAATGCCCAGCCCAGGCACTGGGAGTAGTGAGTCAATAAAGCCTTTTGTGCATGTGAAAGATTTATCACTGTGCCTCCAGGAAGAATGATGGGACTTGCATAAACTGACACTATTGTTATTAGAATTCATTTATTTTTTTCTAAAAAGAAAAAAAAAAGAAAAATCCATATATTTTATTATCCCAAACACTGGCATTCCAAGACATTTTTAATGGTGACCCTGACAAATGGATAGCTTTCCCCAGATTTTTTTTCTTTAATTATTTGCATTCATTTTCCATTTCAAAGACATTTTAACATTGGGCAACCAGCTGATGGCTTCAACAGACATTATTAATGGGAATATTAGAAAAATTAAAATCAGAACTTTTAATGTAAATTGAATGAAATGCTCAACCACCGAGCCAAATCGAACAACTGATTATTCATTCTGGAAGCACAGAAAAAGGTGAACAGACTTGAGTGGCCATGTAGTGGGTAGAGAGAAAGTGAAATAGGAAGCGGGAAATTCGAGTCCAGGAGCTGGGTGACGGTGGGTGAATCTTCTAACCTCCTGAGGTGGAGCACTCTAGATTAGATGACACAGAGGATTGAATTAGACGGAATTCCACGGAAGCTTTAACATCTGGTCCAGGAACCTCTAGGGCTGCGGGGAGGGCTGTGAGATCCCTAAATTAAATGCAACGTCGTGATGTATGTTCATTTTAGAGCGTCCACGGCTCTCACCGGATTTTCAGAGTTAGTAACCACTAAACTAGGTAAGGTCTAAGCTTCCTTCCTTCACTCAGTTGTTCATTTCTTCATTCCAGCAGCAGGTATGTCTGAGCACCCCACAGGTGCGAGGCGAGGCGTTCTTACGGGCTGGGGAAGCACAGCAGGGAACGAGACAAAGGCCCCGCCCTCAAGTGCTTCTCCATGGGCCCGCTCTGTCCACGCCTGCTGAGAACCCCACCTTGAGTGCTAGCGGTGCCCACCTGGGAAGTCAAACGCCACTTCCCAGCTTCGGGCTTCAGTCGGGTGTGTGAGATCCAGGACCTCTGTGAAAACCTGGGGGTGCTCGGTCTGCAAGAATCCATCGGGTGAGGCAGAAAAGAGAAGGCATCCCCCCGAGGAAGAGGGGAGTCAGCTGACGGGCCTGGCCTGGTCACGGTGGGACTGCCCTGGCCCAGCCAGCCCTGGGTCCTAGGTGCACAGTGTCTGTGGGAGCATTAGCAGCCCCTCCTGGGTGGGCCCAGCTGGGCAGCAGCTTTGAGAGGAGGCCAGAGACAGAGCAGCAGAGGGAGAGGAGAAGGCAGGTGAGAGCCGGGGGCAGCCCCAGGTACAAGGGGTGGTGGTGGTGCCCTGTTCGCAGGCAGGGCAGGGACAGGCAGTGGCTCTTGGAACATCACGTGACCTCTTTGCAGCCTCAGTTCAGTTCAGCCTCCACGGGGAAACTGAGGCTGCATCCGTGCGGTGAGGAGGCTCAGCAGCCGACTGTCCCTGGCTGGGGTATGGGTGAGGTTGCAGGTTCTGCTCTGGGGGTGGGTAGGGTGCGAGGGGTCATTGTGTCCCAGGGTGGGGGGAGCATGCTATATCCCAGGAGGGGTCCAAGTCAAGGAGGCCGATTTCTGCCACTTAGTCTAAGGGTGAGCCCAAACTGGGAGGGGAAGCCACCATCATGGAGTGCGAGTCCGCGGGGACGCCATGGATAGGCTTGTCAGATGCGATACAGCACTCCCAGTTAAATCTGGACTGCAGATAAACAATGAATACTTTTTATTACAAGTGTGTCTCCAATATCGTGTGGGAAAGAGGAAAGCAGGATGCCCGAGGCTTGTTTCTATGGGCTGATTTTTGGAGATTATCTGAGTGTGTTGCACTGATTCGAAAGCAAGCAGAACCTTCAAGATTCAATAATTAATAGCCATAATCAATACAATAGTAATCACTGACGCTTTTGAGCTCTGTGTGCCAGATCTGGTCTTAAGTGTTAGAAGCTTTTTAATTCATTTAGTCCTCAGCGCACTCAACAATCAGCTAAGAGTGCCTGTGACTCTTTCACAGATACAGACACAGAGGCACAGAGTTGTGCAGGAGCCTGCCCCTGTTTTCTCAGGACGTCAGGGTGCAGAGTGGTGCTTCCTGCCCTCTGACTTTAGACCCGTGCTCTTAGCTCTCACTCTATGCTGAGAATTAGCCTTGGCTCGTCACTCTCCCAAGAAATTTCTCTTGGCATGAGTGACCATCTATCCACAGATCAGCTAAGACAGAGTTTCACATGCTTTTTCTGAAAAGGGCCAGACAGCAAATGTTTTAGGCTCATGAGCCATAAACTGCCTATGTCATTACTGCTCTCCCCTGCCTCGTGGCACGAAAGCTGCAGGCAATTTGTAAATGTGTGCCGGGCTGTGTTTCAATAAAACTTTATTACAGAATTTAAAACAAACAAACAAACAATCAGTGGCAGGCCTGACTTGGTCCGCAGGCCATCACTGGCTGACCCCTGAGGCAAGAGCGTGAACCGACCTGAAGGAAGTTGAGCAGCTAAGGCAGAGCCAGCTGGTAATGAGGCAAGCAACAGCGTTAGTGGGCATGGCTCCTGGCACGCAGTAGGTTTCTCACAAGGCAATAGGGGGTGCGGAGGCAGGGGCTCAGGATTTAATTTACTGAGAAAGCTTTCGTTTAAAACATGAGAAACAATGGCGTTGAATGCCATCCACGACTGGACTGGGACAGGTGTGGAGAGGTGGCAAGGAGAGGGCCTACCTGGCGGGATGAAGCCAGGCTCCTCAGAACTTCAGTCTGGCTCCAGCTCCTCCTGGCTGTTTCCTCCAGAATTTATTTACTCTCTCTCAGCCTCAGTTTCCTCATTTGCAAATGGAAGGTAGAAATACGTACTTTGTGAGGTTACGTGGGGGTGAATAAGTTAGCACTGCTTGTAATAGTGTCATATAGTTCTCACTTTACCTTCCAAACCCTCCCAGTTCCTTCTTCCGCCTTCTCCTTCTCTCCCAGGTAAGCACATACTTTTCCAGGACACAGAGAGAATCGGCTTCCTTTAACTGGCTCACGAGTAAAGGAGCAGAATTCCTCAGTTCTTGCTGCCAGATAGCATTTGCTAAACAATCATTTTACTAACTGGGATTCAGACAATGTAGGAACAAACACTTGAAAACAGTTTTAATTGGTGTTGAAAATAAGAAGGGGGGAAAAAAGTCAGAGCATTATTAAATTTCACTGCCATAATGACCACTGTAGAATCGCTGGTTATTTCCCCATTAGGACATAATGACAACCGTTGTTGGCGGCTCTGTATTTGATTATAAGATAATGACGATAATTCATTGCTTGCTGCTCTTTACCTTGAGACAAGGTAACCACAAGTTTAAAGGAAGATGTACAAGAGGTAAATTATATGTTGCTAAATATGAAACAGCACCTCACTTGTCCTGGTTTATAACAATAAAAACAACCATTTTCGATAGAACATATATTTAGTAGGTTTTCCCCCTGGGAGACACGGAGACATTGATCATTGCATAATTACTACAAAGGAAAATCCTGCTAAATTGTTAGGTTTAGATACTGTACAAAACCATCCTCTTGAAACTGCGGGAAGAAAAGGGGCTTCTCTGAACCTTTGGCTTGCTGTGTGAAGGAAGCCTTTTCTAATCACTGAGCTGGAAGCCACCCCAGCCAGCACCCAGGGCAGAGGTTGCCAAGGTCCTATTTTAAAATCCAGCACGAATTTGCAGTCACTCATGGAATGGCCGCATGGGAGACAAACTTCTCCAACATGGTCCCTTTTTACCATGTCCCTTCCTGCCTGGAAAGCCTGCGCCCGCTCTGCTCTGGTCAGCTGGCCTGCAGGCTTGTCTACCAGGGGTCTCTCCTCCAGCCAGCAGCCAAATAATCTTTTGACCTTGCGATCGCAGCTCATCACTCAAATATTATAATGGAACCTCTCCCTCCGATTACCACCCAAATCCCCTGGTCTCAAAATTCCACACGGTCCACCTCTACTGGCTACTTTTTTTAGCTTTAATAACATAAATTTTAATAACTTTTGCCATCTTAACCATTTTTTAGAGAGTGCAATTCAATGGCATTAATTACATTACCATCACCACTACCCATTACCAAAACCTTTTTATCACCCCAAACAGAACCTCTGTACCCATTCAGCAGTAACCCCTCTTTTTCCCTCCCCCTGTCTGTCTCTCTGGATTTGCATATTCTAGATATTGCCTATGAGTGGAATCATACAATAGGGGCCCTTTTGTATGTGCTTCTTTCACTCAGCACGAAGTCTTCATGCTGTAGACTGTGTCAGCACGTCTCTCCTTTCTCTGGCTGGCTAACAGGCCGTCGTATGGATATAACACATGTTACTTGTCCAATCATCTGTCAGGGACTCTTGGGTGCTTTTCTGCTTTTGCTGTTTGTGAGAAATGCTGCCGTGAACCCTGTGCTGACTTTTTATTGCCCCCCCTGGCCCACTGGCCTCCCGCTTGCTTCCTCTCCCACTTTGTGCTTGCTCTATCCTCAGCCTCCAGGGCCCTGCTCCCTTAATTCGTTCAGGTCTCTGCTCGAATGTCACGCTCAACATTCCATCTGGATGGTGACACTCCTCCACTCCTGCTCGTTCCTTTTACGCAGATTTCGTTTTCTTCTTCGACGTTGTTCTGTATTTCCCTTTTCCTTTTCCCTCTCTCTCCTACCACGTGTTCACTGGTGCCTCCCTCCCCAGCACCGAGCTCAGTGTTTGTCGGTGCTCAATACCTGTTTGTTGAATGATTGAAGGTGAAGCTGCTCTTGACCTCCCCTCCTGGGAGAGTCCATTCTGCCTGCAATCACGAGGGGATGTAGTCTGGGAACCAGCAGACTAGCCCTGAACCCTTACTCTTACGCCGTAATGCTGGGTAAGGTGTGGGCTCTGTAAGGCTGGGCTGCCGGCTGGGCCATTGCACTTGACACCTTTCAACTCTGAATGCTTGGGGTAAACTCTGTCAGCTCTACCCTGGCTACACCTTGCAAATGCTCCTAATATAGGCTTAGAAAAAAGGTTTCCCAGGTTTAACCACTCACACACATACACACAAACACACATTTGCAGATGCTGTGAAGAGGTTAAATTTCTCACAAGCCCCCAGCCCCCCACCCCGTGGTTGGGTGGCTGAAGCCCTGCAAACAAGACACAGTCTGTGCAGAGGAGGGGGCCAAGGTGCCTCTGGGACCGTCTGCTCCAATGGGGGCTTTAGCCATCAGATGTGCAGTGCCGAGTGCCGAGTGGAAGACTCCTTCGCTCCTGGGTGGCGCCGTCTTCCCCTGACTGTATCGTGGCAGCACTCTGGTTCTGCCCTCCCTTCTCTGTGAGCAGAGCACAGGACCTACCTGTGTTGTCTCTGGAGCTGGAGTGTCTGAGTTTGCATCTGAGCTCCGCAGCTCATCAGGTGTGTGGCCTTGGAGAGTTACTTAACCTGCCTGTGCCTCTGCTTCCTATAACAGGATGAGAACAGTACAGAGGAAATGATCTAGTGCGTGCCAGGGACTTAGAGCACTGCCTGGCGTGCTCTCGGCGCAAACACGACGTCGTCAGCAGGAGCAGCGGCATTCGAGACGCTCCAGGCGTGTGGAGTGCCAGCAGGCTCGTATCTGATGTGGCTAATTCAGTCCTGGATGGAGCCCCTTTTCTCTGCCCTCAATATTCGACATGAAGTCATGCTAGGGAGACTGAGGGTGAAATCTGTAATGTGACTGGGTCAAGGAAACAGAGCAGGTCTGTGCCCTTAAAGGGATAAAAAGCCCCTGAACTCTGCAGGAGATTCCGGCCCTTGCTTCCTCCCTGAAAACGTCTTGCACCACACCCGACAGCCCAGCATTCACAGCCGCGTTCTCTGCACTGTCTGGAGTTTGTCCATCTCCTTGAGACTCAGCGTGGGGTGGTCTTAAAAATCCATTTCTTAGCGCTCCAGAGCATAATTGACCAATGGCCCCAGCTGCTGTTCCCTCAACTCTGTCAGTCACCACATTCAGAGTTGAAAGGTGTCACCCCAAGGCCACCTGCCCCCAGGCTGTCCCCTGCCAACTCCTGAACAAGGTAGGCCCTTCCGGGGAATCACAGGACTCTTCTCCTGAGCAGCCTTAGTGGAGGACTCCCTGCCAGCCTTGTGGGACTTGAACTTCCTTAGACTGCACCGCTGGCTAAGATCTTCCTACGTAAACTCCCTTCCTTCCCTTTCTCCTCAGTGGCTCAGAGCTTCATGGCAGTCTCCACCCTCCAGCCCGGCATGTGTCTCTTGCACCTCTGATCCTGCCTTGGAAGACCTAACCTGACCCACAAGCTACACACATTTTCCCAGTAAAGTGCCCCTGTTCACGGGCAGCCAGAGCGCAGGGACTTTCAAACACCTGACCTGCACCCTCCGCAAGTCTCATTTCAGAATCTCTGTATTCATTTGAAACATGTAAGAGAAGGCATTGTCTCTGCAGACCAAAAAGGTCGACCCATTTGCTCACTCACTCAATCAACATTTCTTAGATCTCTACTCTGCCCAGTCTGGCACCAGGACAGTTGGGAGAATTAGGCAAACAGAGAAATAGTACAATTCAAATGATTTGGTTGAAGCACAGTGGGGCAGGGTGCAGAGAGAGGGAAGCAGTGGAGCTGAGTCTTGGAGCAAGAGTAGTCTGAGGAAAGAGGGGAGAATGTGTTCCCTCAGCGCTGGGACCAGCATCTCCAAACCCCAGGACTACAACAGAGCAGAGCTGGAGAGGTTGAGCAGGGGAGTGCAGCATCCCACTGCGGCTGAGAGTGCGGGCTCAAGGACCTGGCTTCCGAATCCTGTCTCCACTACCTGCCAGCTGTGTGGACTTGTGCAAGGCTGTGATGCCTATGCATTGCCCTGGTATCATGAGGACAGTATCTCCTCACAGGGTTGTGGTGAGATGGACAAAGTTAATAAACATAAAGCAGCTTAGACTTGTAGCTGGTATGCGCTCTTCAACCTGATTCATCGTTTTGGTTTAAAGCAGGGGCTCTTAACCAGGGGTCCATGGAAAGACCCCCAAGGGGTCAGTGGAAAGATTTCAGGGGGTCTGTGAGCTTGAATTGAAAAAAAAAAATCAAGTTATTATTTTTATTTTCTCCAACCTCTAACATAAATCTAGCATCCCCTTAACTTATGAATTTTACATAATAAATAAATTACAGTAATATTCATTTCATCTGACTGGCAAAGGTGGAACAAAATAAGGCTAAGAACCCCTGGTTTAAAGGGTGATTGGAGCACACTGAAAACCATACACGTTTTCTCTGTATTCAGTGACTCTGGAGTTTCTGGACTTTTTGTGCTTACTCAGACTTGGGCATGCGTCATCTTTGAATTTCCTACCCAAAGCACATGAGGCACCCAGAGACTCCAAATCTGTCTTTGGAAAGGGCATAAACAGAGAAAAGCAGCCTCCCAGAGGAATCTCAAAACCATCTGGTTCACACTCCCACCCGAAGCAGGAAACCCCTTCACAGCGTCCCAGAAAGCCGGCCCTCCAGATTCTGCTCACACTTGCAGAGACGAGGAGCTCACTCTCTCGTCAGGCACACTCTGACTGCTAGAAAGTTTGTCCTTACGTTGAGCTGCAGTCTGTCTCCTGTAACTCCTATCACTGCTCCTAGTTTTACCATCTGGAACTTCAGAGAGCCAGGCAGCAACTGCACCCCCTCAAAAAACTGTCTGGAGCACGGTGGCTGCTTTTCAGCTGTTTCTTCTCCAGGATTGTGGTGCCCAGTTCTTCCAGCTGTTTTTCCTTGGACCTGGCCTCCAAGCCCTGCACCGTCTTGGTTGTCTGCCTCTTCAGAGCTGGAGCGTGGCTTGAAGTGGGGGTTGGGTCAGGCTCTTAGCTCTGTGTCCTGGAGCAAGCTAGTACCCCAATATCAACCTGCTGTTGGAGGGGGGCGGGCCCCTCTTCCCTCTCCTTGAGCTTCCTCTCAAGTACAGCACCACAACCCTTCTCTGTCCTTCACTTGCCCTTCCCTGGGGAAGGACGGGGCAAACTAACGGACAATTTTGGAAAGAATACACTGGGATGCTTGGCTTAGGTAGCCAGCCCAGAGAACACGAGTTCTGCTCATTCCTGAACGTGTTAGTTTCCCACACCAGGGTGCCTCAGTAACCCCAGTGTGGGAGTTAGGTGCTAGGAAGCCCGTCACCTGCAGATATTAGCCACCTTCTCCATTTGCTGCCTGGCAAGTAATCAAGTAATCAAGATGCCACCGGCTTCCATCTGTTAACTCTGGTTGGTTTCTCAACATATTTCAAATCACGTGGGGGAGAGGGGATGTTATTGATTATATTCACCTTCAATCCCCAAACCCGCGTGCAGTTGTTCTGTCTGAACCTTAATTTTTCTTCCATTCTACACTTATTGTTTTACATGCCGTCTCAGACTAAATAATACATGTGCGATATTTTAGGTTGCAGAAAACATTCTGAAAGAGAAACATAAGTGTCTTTCTTTCAACAGTTTCTTTTTCAGACTTACCAGCAGTTGTTTCATGAACGTCTAATCTAGACAAGCCTTGATGAATTGGCCTGAACCAAATTGTCCCATAATCCAATTCCGCGACAGTTAGAGCGCCACCACTTTAGCCTTATCTCCTGGAGATATGTGACCTTTAAAATAATCACATTCTCATCTTGATTCTTCTTTAAGTTCTTCTCTAATAGAGAAGGACATCCCAGCCTCAAGATTGTGGTGGTCCTTCCTGAAAGAGATCGGAAGCATCCCCACCACCCCAGCCCACCAAACTGCCTGAGTTCATACTTTTCCCAGGCGATTCTTTGCCAGAAGAAGCAGTGGTTGAAAGATCTGGCAGAAAATTTGCATGCTTGAATGTACTCAAGCTAAGTGTTCCTGCTTTTATTTCTCATTTTGAAAATATAAAATCTGAATTGTCCTTACTACCTTAACTAAAAGTATCCTTTTAAAAGTATGTTTTGAAATGATGAATGTTCATGTATCTTAAAAGTCCCAAACTAAATATACTTTTTAACCTTTGTTTTGAAAATATATGGCTATGGAATATCTTCATAGCCTAATTTTTTTCCCCTCTTAACTTTCCATGTATAAAATGATTTACCTTCTAGTTCCACCTGGAAGAATATGTATTAAAAGAACTATTCTGTTGGAGAAGAAAAAATGATGCACAAGTGGAGACAAATGGTTTGATTCAGGAAATACTTGCTGTGGTTCAGAGGACCAGAGTATATGCCTCCATTTATGTCACTCTCTTGCTGTTGGGACTTCTAGAAGGTTCTCTCCACTGCCCCATCCACCCCCTGCTCTCTGTGCAGAGGCTGGGTCACTGCTTCTCTAGAAACTTCTTGCCAGTCTAGAACTGAGCTCTCATTCCTACTGGAAACTTGACAATCCCCGGTAACTCTCAGGTCCCCTGCTCTGTCTTCATTTTGCCTCTCTCAGCTGCAGCTGAAGTTAGCTTTTTATAAAGCAAGAGAGACTGAAAAAATTATTCCTTGTGATTAATTTTGGAAAACTTTACATTCTCTACCAATGTGCTTGTAAGGAAGCTCCCACTCGTTATTTGTGACCTGGTCTCTGTTAGCTCCTGTGACAAGCACTTGGAGTCCCAGCCACTCTCAGCCACCCTCTTCCCTTCCCCATTTTATTATTTCCTATTTATTCATCCATTTTTTTTTTCTTTCTTATTCTTTAAAACTCGTTGTAGCTGCCGTCTTTGCTGGAAATTCTTTCCCAGACCCCTTGGGATGGGCCGGATGTCTTTTACGCTGCCACATGCTGAACGTGACTTCCCAATTGGTATTTTACAGAAGAGGAGGCTGAGTCAGAGTGAGAAGAAAACGACTTTGTAGAGGCTGGTGAAAGACGCAGTCCAGATTTGAAGCAAGATTTTCTCACTCCAAATCAGTGCTGCTTCTTTTATCCTATGATCTCTGCCTAATCTCTAAAACGGAAGTAATTAGACTTATGCCCCAGGATGGGAATAAAGAGTAAATAAAATGAGGGTTGCAAAAAGTCTATTTTACTAGCAGTAAATTGCTCTGAATGTGAGGCCCGCTACTCTGGTGCCTAGATTTTCATTTTGTAAACTCCGTGTAATTGGACAAATGTACCTGCTGGGCTTCAGTTACCTATTTAAAATTAATCCATATTAATATGCACCTACTGGGTTAGTATGAGTTACAAAGCACGTATCAGAGTCCCTGGCACATAGTAAGTGCTCATTAAAAGTCAGTTTCTTTTTTTATAGGAACTTGATGGCAGGGGCTAGTGTGATATAGAATGAGGGAAGTCCTCATGAATGTCCTTTTAAAATTCTTTCCCATTAAAACAATCTGAAATCTGCAAAAAGAAAAAAAAAGCAACTATTTTTATAATGTTCTAAAGTTCCCTGATTAAAATAAGTTAGACCAGATGGGGTATTTTAATGGGAGTGCTTCTTAATTAGAAGTTCTCTAAAAATGAAGCACATTCTATGAGTAACAGTCATCCATTTATTCAATCATTCTAGACCTTTCTGTGGAGATGGCTATGGCATCTGGAAACGGGATATAGAAATTCACGAGACACAATTCCTGCCTTCAGGTAGCCATGAAAGTGGTGTAAGACTCACAGACCAGCAGGGAGTGAGTCACAGGGATTGTGGTGAGTGTGACAGGAGAGATGTTAATATCGAAAGAGGGAGGGTGGAGAAGCGGGGTGCCCTTGCAAGTAGCTCACAAAGAAAAAAAATCAATCATTTGAGATGAGACTTGAGGAGTGTGTTGACACCTTTCAGGATAAGTCAGGAGGTCGTTGCTGGGCAGAAGGGGTGGCAGAGGAGAAACAAGAGATGGGTATGCCCAAGGAATCATAAAAATTCCCTGTCGTGACATCATGTGAGGTAGGGAGAGAGGCGAGATTCTGCCAGAGGAGTTCCCAGGAGGCAGGTCTGAGGAGGCAGGTGGACCGTGTGAGAAGTTTGCCTTCTCTCCTTGTAGATGTGCTGTAGATGTATCTCCAGCTGAAGATAAGCATCGTCAGTCTCTTCCCAACTCTCCCCAAGCCTCCTGGCCGGCCTGGCCCTGCAGAGCATGCCATCACGAGCTTCTGCGGGAACTGCTCCTTCGCCCTCCTAGGAACCAAGTAAATGGGGGCCACCAGTCAGCACGTCGGGGAGGCTTAGCTGGAGGGGGGAGGAGACGACCCAGCCTCTTCCAACCCGTTTAAGACAACATGAAAAACCACTCACGTACTTTCAAATAGGTGAGATTTCGCTTTCAGCTTTATTTACCTGAGAATGAATTTCAGTTTGAAGAGGCCTTTATGGCGTTTGAGACGAAGCACCGAAGAAATAAGCAATTTTCAACAAGAGTACTACACATTTGTCTTTATAACAATTTGTGTGTAACAGCTTTTATGCAAATGACACTAAAGTGGCACCTTTTTTTCTAAATTGGACATTTTTATGGTTATAATTTTCTTCTGTAATAACAGCAAAAAAAATGGCTGTCCCAGTGGAGTTGAACATTTCATCTTCGAGTACCGTCTTGTGAAGTTGGAATGACAAGTTTCTTTCATTTGTACCAAGAATGACAAAAAAGTACTCTTTGTCTTCCTTGACTTCATTTTCAGAGGCGGTTAAACTTCAGGTGCCTCCGTCCCCCAGCAGCAACCTTTAGCACTCAGAATGGCCTCAGAAAACCACCGCACAGCTTCGAGCCACCCGAAATACTGTTTGCTCTTTCTCCTTTCAAGCTGGGCATAAATTACTTGGTTAGATTTCAGTTTCAACACTTTGTTAGGTCTTTTGCATTCATACCCACTTTTCCCCAAGTCAGACAGGTGACTCTTATAAACAACGGGGCTTAATTGACTACAGAACAATGGAATTTATATACAGCGTTCCAGGCAAGCATCCCGAGATACTCGTAGAATAATCCACGCTACTGCTGCTTGATCGACCGAGACTTTTTGCAGAGGCAACAAGACGACGACGTGTGTTTCAAACAGTGACTTAAATTTATCCAAGGACTCAGCTAACCAATTTATATAATTTGTAGTAGGGGAGGCCTTTGGGATGGGCAAAGTTAGGAGGTCATAGCAAGCGGTGGCGAGAGGGATGGAAAGACCTGGCGTGACGAGGTGGTCACTCCCTCTCTCTGGGCTTCTGATTGCTCCATGGTAAAAACAAACAAACAAACAAAAATAAAAGTAAAAAACCTTTCTTTCCGGAAACGGTTTTGCTTTGTTTTCGATAGGAGGGGCTGCTCTAATATGTTCAGAGCAACTTGCTGTAGCATTAGCTCTGCATTTTTGGAATTTGGAGAGAGAGAGAGAGAGACCCTGAGAGGAGAGAGAAGAGCTCCCCGGAGGAAAGATCCTAGGATTTCGTTTCATCGCATCTGATCTTGAACCCGAGAATTTGGAACTTTCTCGATATTTCACCTTCAGGAAATAACTTGCCCTTTCCACTCTTAGCTTCACGCTGCTTGAACACTGGGGCAGTCCTACCTATCTCGCAGGATTCTTGTAAAAACTAAAAAAACATAGTAACAATTTAAAATCAATGTCTGTCATTGGTATGAGATTTTTTATTTTCATCTTTGCACCGAGAGTGTAAGGTCCCTAGAAGCCTCCAGCTGTGCTGTTAAATGCGTCCGAGCCACAGGGCTAACGATGGAAGTTCTGCCGTGAAGACTCAGTGTGTGTCAGCAGGGACTGTGCCACTCAGGCTGCTGTGCTGCTTCTGTGGCCTCAAGCGGGCTCCCGGGCACCCGGTGACGCTAATTGAACCCATCTGTGCGCCGGCCCAGGCGGGCACTGGCGATTCCAGGACGGACCCAGAGCTGCAGCCTCAGTGTGTGAGGGTGTGGAGAGCGAGGGAAGGATTTACCCCCGAAGCCCTGCTTCTTCCCTCTCTTCCCTCAAGCGTGGTGTCTGCACACTTCTGCAACGATCGTGGGTGACTTTTTACTTTCTCCCTTAATTATTTGTGAATATGTGAACATGATTTTGTGAGGAACATATACTACTTAGAAAACATAAAAGCTAAAATGCTATTTCCATTGTGGAATGGGAAAACCAATAACAAAACTTGTTTTAAAAAATCATGAAAACAATAGTTGCAAAGGGAAGTTGGCTGTTCTTGGTGCATAGAGTTTGAACTAGAGAGGTTTTAATAAAGTGCGTGTGTAAGTATTAGCACAAACAGCCGCATATGTGTATGGAGAGATGTCCCTGGCTAGAAGCTATACACCTGTGTATATGTGTGTGTTTTGTGTGTGCATAAGTGATGCACACACAGGACCCTGCCTGCGTATGTATACTCACACCTGCCGGTGCAGAGGTGTTCCTTAGCAGTGACTCCCCTTTCCTGAGCTTCTCACTGTGCCGCCTCCATCCAGCTGCCTGTGACAGCCCCCACTGCAGCACTCAGCGCTCGGGGGCTTTGGCCAGCCCCTCGACCGCACCAGGCCCACGAGGTCCTTGCCCAGTGTCCCCCCAAGGCGTCCTGGCAGCAGGAGGAGGGAGGGGGAGCACGGCCCCTGGGGCTCCTGGCCCCACTCTCTACTTGCTGATTAGCCTAATTATCTATCCTTTTTGAAACTTTAGTCTCTGCATCAGAGAAACCATATTAGGGGTTGACCTGTGCTGCTCCCAGACGTGCACAAGTTCCAACAGCTGCCCTGCGACTGTGGCCTTAAATGGCAAAGGGGCTTTGAAGATGATGAGGCCAGCCTGGGTGTGGGTGGCCCTCACCTGCCGTGCAGGTGTCCTGAGGAGAAGAGGGATGTGTGGACACAGAGGGAGAGAGAACCCCAGGTGGAGATGGAGGCAGGGCCTGGGTAGGGACCCCTACACCCAGGAGCGCTGATTGCTGGCATCACCAGAAGCCGGCGGAGGCAAGGGGAGACCTCTCGTTCCGGGCTGCAGAGGGAGCATGGCCCTGTGACACCTGGATTTCAGCTGCTGCTGTCTTAAGCCACCGAGTTTCCCGCCGTCTAAGCAACGGGGACAAATGGGGAGAATGAGGACGACCTCAGACATGTCTCTGATTTGATGCCTGGGAAGGACGGTGACATTTGAGCCACCTGTCAGCTCACTAATGGGAATTAACGTTTTCCAGGGGGACGTGACCTTGGAGGTTTCCAGCTACCACCCTTCCACCAAGCCTCAAAGTAGGAGGGGCCTTGGTTCTGGGGACACGGGCCAGCCCCAGGCCCAGCCAGTGGAAAAGGTCTACTGGGGAAATCCCAGCTGTGTGCCGGCAGTGCCGTTTCACCTTGCAGGTTTGTAAGCAGAAATACCTAAGGGGCCAGCGTGCACTCATCAGCATGTCTGTACATCCTTACTGAAACCAAATATTGAAGCGTGTCATCAGTGCAGGGCAGCTGTACAAGACAAAGCAATTTGCATGGATCCTTTGTGAGCTTTCTTTTTTAGTGGTGGAAACTCATTAAAATCTCATGAAATCCTTCTCCATAAAATGTGAAGCAATGTGGAGCTGCAACCCTAAAAGTTAATATGTGTGTGTGGAGGGGCAGCTTGTGTTCCGGGTTGTATTTGAAGCAGCTCATCATTGGGTTCAGCTGCCATAGAATAGGGGAATTCCTTAGCATATTTTAATTACCTGCTGACTGCCCCTGTAAATAAATGAGACGGTGGCTGGAGCTTGGAGCAGGCTGGGGACCGAGTCCCAGTGGTCCTTCACTTGCAGCAGGCCTGAACTTGGGCTTGATTGTTGCCGCCAGAAGAAAGGCTGCTGGCCTACCTGGGATTAATGAGTGCTCGGGGAGTGTGGGATGGCTCTGGGCTGGAGCCCGGGTCATTAAATTCCGCTGGTCATTAATCCCCTGGAAATGCCCAGGGCTGAGGTCATTATTCTTCGGAGATAAAAAATTCAGGACCAAACAGCACAAAGGCATGAATACTGTGCATTTTGCATTTCTCAGATTGGTGGTATGTTTTTCAATTTGTTGGCAGAGTGTGATTTCAGGTAAACAAGTCTGTTTTTCATATATCCACTGTGCATGCATTTATCATCTCAACTCTAAATTTTAACTCCACTGACATTTTTGGTGTATGCCTGACCATGTATGGGGGCTGTTATATGTTTGATTTCACTTGGCTCTGTGGGAGGTAAACCTAATGAGGAACCTGAAGCACAGAAAGGGTGAGTGACTTAGGCAAAGCCACACAGCCTGACAGTATCTCAGCCAGGACCCACAATTGGTTCTTTAGTCTCTAAGCTTGGTGGTTTTCCCAGGAGTGGCCAATTATTTAAGCAATCTAGTGGAACTTGAAATTCTTGGTTTAGGTTCCCTTCAGTTAGCTGTCTGTCCTCTTTGGAGTTTTTTCACTTACTCTTGTGAATTAGAAAAGAGACTCAACCCAACTTTAGAATCACTGCCACGACTGGTGCTGTTTGTGGGAATGCCCTCGGTGGCACATGCCACCATTTTGGAAAGCAGATAGGACTTTGGAAAATTGTTCTCAATTGTTCTGGAAACATCCTGGGCCAGTCGCATGTGGGACTCTACTGGCAACTTTACGTATTTGGGCCTTGGTTTCTTCATCTGTAAATGGGGTTAATCATTGTGCCTCCTTGTGGGATTGCCGTGAGGCTGAATGAGCTGTAGTGTGTAGAACAGGGCCTGGCACAATGAGGTGTTTGTAAAATAAAACAGAGTAAAATGGAATAAGGTAGAATAACCTAACATAAAATAATAAAATAAAATAAATAGGGGAAAAAATGAACATCCCGAAGGCTGGGAAACCAGGCAGTACTGAGAAGAGAGCACATGTTCTTCCATGTATTCTAATATGTTTGAATGCATCAACGATTTTGGGGCATTTATCAGTAGTTAATACAAATGTAAAATATCTTCCAGCTCCCACAGTTTAATCGAGACCCACTTCCACATTCTGACTTTGTGTGTTATGACAGTATACCACCAAAGCCGGTCCTGCTTGTTGTTTGTCTTTTGCACCAGACTTGTGGTTTCCTTTACACGTAAAAGAGAAAAGCGGTAGTAAAAGAGCGCTAACCTTTTAGAATCCCAGCCTTGTTCTGGGAACTTTACATAAAACATCTTGGCAAGTGAAGGCTTCTTATCCTTATTCTACAAGGGGAGAAGCTGAGGCTTCCAGTTACTAAAACCCGGCTGCATTCACCCAGCTGGAAGGGGCAGCCTAGGATTTGAACCCAGTCGAGTCACCTTGATAGCCTTAGCTGGTCACACCCTACAACACAAAGTTTTATACTGTTTAATGTATCAATTGGATGAGTTATCATTTCCAATAATGCGCATCTTATCATATGGACTTATCAGAACGTATTTTATGATAACAGCGGAAAACAGAAACAAAAGAAGAGAAATGCTAACGCTGACTGCAACCCCTTCTCTGCAACAAACTGTCCGACCCCCGTGGTCCATGTCCCTTTCGGTCCCTTCCCATGGCCCCTTAGTCCTGCCACACAGCTGCAGTCAGAGTGCAGGCACACTTTAATTCAGCTTTTTCTGCTTAGTAGCAATCCAAGGTGGGTAATTTGAAGAACTTCACTCATTTTGAAGCCCGTGTTCTGATGTGTTTGTTAAAAACATTAGCTACACTCTTTTATGGTCGTGATTGAAAACCGTTCTTTGGCTTTAACTAATCACCAATTAGGACAGTGAGTGTAACTTTGAAAATTGCATCCAGAGAAGGGCCGTGTCTCCCAGGACCAGCAATAAGCAGAGCCCCTCGTGAGGACAGTGCACGTCTCCTGCCAAACTGGGGAAGGGCTGCGGCGTGGTTTTCCCCATTCTTGATCAAGAGCAGGCAACTTCACATTCATGCCTGACAAGTCCCTTTGATTCATTGTGTGAATTAAATGTCTGCAGCCCTGGGACACCTGCTATGGCCATGAAGTTCCCTGACATGGAACACTCAAGTCTTTGGCCTGAGAAGCACAGTGGCATCATTCATTCATTCATTCATTCATTCAATATATGTTTATTGAGCACCTACTGGTTTCAAGGGACTGGGTCAGAGCAGTGCTTTGCGAGCTATGAAATACAGATGGATCTCCCGGGATCACATTAAAACGCAGCTTTGGTAGGGTGGGTACCGACTTGTTCACTCCTTTGAGGAGGTGACAGTTTCCTTCGTTCTGGCATTTGACTTCTTAATCATGGACACATCCCACACTTGACCCCAAGGCATGTTTTTCCAGGCCTGTTTTATGCTCAGTTCAACATAGATGTCGTAGATTGATTATAAACCCTCTTGATCTGCAAAGATGTCAAAGAGAGCTTCTCCCATTGGGTGTGGCAGAATAAGGGATCCCCAAAATGTCCAGTTCCTAATCTGTAGGACCATGAATATGTTCCCTCTCAAGGCAGAAAGACTTTGCAAGGGGAGGTGACCCTGGATTCCCCAGGTGGGCCCAATCTCTTCACATGAGTGCCGGAAAGCGGAGACCCTTTCCTGGCTGAGGTCAGCGGGAGCTGCATCTATGCCAGCAAGATCAGAGAGATGCAAGGTTGCAGCCCTTGAAGATGGAAGAAGGGCCCACGGGCCAAGGAATGTGGGTGGTCGCTCTAAGCTGGAAAAGGCAAGAAAAGAGGTTCTCCCCCTGAAGGCTCCAGAAGGAACGCAGCCCCACTGGGATGTGGACTTTAGCCCTGTGAGACCCGTGTCGGTTTTCTGAACTCCAGCGACAAAAAAGAACTCATGTGCCCTTACAGGCAGGCCATGTGATTGACGTCTGCCATGTGTCAGATGCTGTGTGAGCCATGCCCTCTCTCCTTCTCCCAATAGCCCTTCGAGGTAGGTGCTATTTCTCCCATTTTACAGATGAGTACAAGTCGAGGTCGAGAGAAGTTCAACACTTTGTGCAAAGCCAGTGAGAGGCGAGTCGGGGGCCAGGGTTCCACCTGGGGCTGCCTGACTCTGAAGCCCATGCCTTTCTAGACCACGGGTGGCTTTGCTGGGTGGCTTCATTTTTCCCACAGAGATGTGTATATCCGTGACCACCGAATGTGGGAGAGCCGAAGCTGCCCGGAGAAGCCCTAGGCCACCGTCCTGCCGTCTCGAGGCACGTGCTTGAACTGTGCTTTCCAACTTTGTTTGGCTGAGCCTGTCATGCCAGACAAAAACTGTGTGACCTAGCTTGTAGTAACTTCCTCCGTGAAGGCATCATTTACTGGTGAGTGTATTTTACTGCGCTGCTATAGACCTCTTCACTCTAGCAGCTGTCTAACACGCTGAAGAGTCTTACATCTTGTCAAACACTTCCATTCGCCTTTCTACAGCTTTCTCAGCCAACATGTACACACCTAATCAATCTAATGCCACTGTCTCCAGACTTTCAAACCCAAAAGCACTGCCCCAACCGCTTTCTTAAAGAGACACATCTTCTCTTCTCATCACACTCACGGAATGGCTTCTTAGTGGGTGATGCTTGCTGAGTGGCACACAGGAAGACGGCTGAGCTGTTTGACTTTCTGCTAGGTCGGCTGCAGGAAGCCTTTGCCACCACAGGAGGCACTCGGGTGAGTGCCCCGGGCTTCTCCCCAACCCACACACATTTCTCCTGTTGCGTCAGTGCTGGCCCATGTGCTCAGAATCTAAACATGGGGTGGAAGGGCCTCCGCGGGAGCCCACAATGTCTTCTACCAGTTTGGGACTCCACCTAGCCTCCCTGCCTCGTCTGGAGCTTTCCACCCCTCCCACCGACTCACTCCACTCACTCCTGCAGAGCCGGTCTACACCACTTTATGCCTCCATGCCTCGGCCTGTGGAGTTCCCACGGCCTCCCGTAGCTGTCGCCCCTGCTCTGTCTCATGAGCTCCTCATAATCCTTCAAGCTCAGCTGGGACATTGTCCTCTGCGGAGAGCCCTTCCGGGGCTCATGGCGTGCATTGATCTGGCCTCCACAGCCCAGGTGTCTGTTCTTCCATTCTACGTACGTACAGTGAGGTGGCACGCGTCATATCTGTCGCTGTGAAGTAGCAAAAGCAGCCCCCGTTCTTCTCCTGTCCGTGTCCATTTGTTATGTAGCTGTGCAGTGCAGTCCCACTCTGACTCTGGACTCAGCCATGTGGCACTCTGGCCAATGCAATGTTGGCACACGTGACACCTACACAGGTTGGGAAAGCCCTGATGTTGTTGGGCTTGCTTTCTCTTTTGTGCCATGAGGACGTGTCCAGGCTAGCTCGCTGGAGGAGAAGACACGTGGAGCCCTGCCAGCCCAGGTGCTCCAGCCAACAGCCAGCCAACCCTCAGACGTGCGAGCAGGGCCAGCCAAGGTCAGCAGAACTGCCAAGCCAACCTCCCAAGGTGCATGGCCAATAAACGCTTCTCTTTGTACACTACCGAGATTTGTTTGTCAAGCAGCATCATTATGCCAACAGATGACTGATACATTCCTCCATAAACCTAAATTCCTCCTTAAAAAAAAAAGCAGAAATTGAATCTCAGTCATTTCTGTGTCCTCAGGGCCCAACACTTAGTAGGAACTTAATATATATGTGACGGATTGAAAGTAAAAATATTTTCAAATTCTGCAGATGTAGTGTCAGCTCCGAATGACTAATACTTCACTTAGGGCTTTTGTTATGCAGAAGGAAACCGAACACTTTGCTCCGATGACTCCCAGTTAGTAGCCTGAGCCTTCGTCTGTGTGCAGGTGGCGGGGAAGCCCACTTTAGAACTGTCTTGCCAACCCCCTGGCAGTGTCCAACTGTCCCATAAACCACGTCTGTCTACAAAGGATTAATTACAGCCTCTTATTTTTACTGTAAATACATTACTGATATTACTGAGGGGAGTTGTGTGCAGGGCAGCTTGTGGAGGGCAGAGGTCCCTCAGGAAATAACAGTCCCACTCCCTAACCCAGTGAATCAGGGGTGGATAGGGAAGCAAGTGGCAGGTTTAAGACGACGACAACAGCAAGAACAAAATCCCTCTGCGAGCCCCGCGATTAACAGTGGACCGTGGATTTCTCAATTGTACTTTTGTGTCTCGGTATGGTATTTCCTATTTAAATTTCAGATTTGCTGCAAACAGATGCACACAAAGAAGTCACTGAATACGAAGGTGGATGTGTGCTCTGTTTTAGTCTTTTTTTTTTCTTAAAAAAATTTCTATATACATATATATTCAAAAATATATATGTATACACACAGACAGGAATTTGAATTAGTTAGGAAGGGAGGAGGTAAGTCACCTCCACCTTTCAGCCCCTTTGACATTCACAAGGTGCTAAAAGTCAGCTGGGGTCTCAGCTCTGACGAATTTGCATCTCTTTGAATATGACGCTTGAAAAACCCCAGCGATAGATTAAATTTTGCCAAGGAGAAAATGAGAGAGAGGCTTCCATCTCTCAGGTCTGCTGGGAGGATCCTTATGGTTGATTTACTTTTTAAAAATAAATGTTTCTTTATGTGTTTCCCTCAGTTCCTGCCCAGGCTGCCTCCATCATAGAAGCTGTAACTTCTGCCAGTCCTATCAGCCAGCGAACAGTAAGTCAACCTGGTTCCAAGTGCAAGGTGAAGGGATATTTCAATCTAAGCTGTATATACCTTCTGTGTTTTCTGATTAAAATTTGCAAGCAAACCTTGGAATAAACTCTACCTGACACAACTTCTAAAATAATTTATGCTCTTTGCAAACCTCGCATGTAGGGATTGATTTTGGTGCCTGTCACTGTATTTCAGACGATCAAAAATGGATCAGGGCTTTTAAATGAATTTAATGGCCAAAGATGATTCTGGGGGGGAAAAAAAAATCACTGAGTCCAGAGCATAAAATTCCTTGTCTAAAGCCATAGTAGGGTGGTATTTTTTTTTTTTTTATAAAAGTAGCACACATTAATCATCACAATGTGAAAAATGCAGAGATAAGAAAGGAAAAAAAACCACTCCTAGTTAAACAAGCAGAGCTATCCATTGTTAGTTAACATGAGTATATTTTTCTTCCAGTCTTCTTCTATGTCTCCATGTTTTTTATATAGATGAACACATAAAAGAAGTATAATTTTGCTTCCTGCTTTTATCACTTATAATGATAACAATTATGAGGACAGCGCTAAGGGTGACGGCGATACAATTTGAGTGCAATGGAGCAGGAGCTTCCTAAGCACCTTGCACAGATGATCTTGTTTAGTCCTCAAAACAAACCTATGCAATTGTTTCTATTATTTTCTTTATTTACAGATGCTAAATAATTTGCTCAAGGTCACACAGCATGACTATTCTAGAGTCAAGATTCAAACCAAGGCAATCTGATTGCTGACCTTTATGCCCTTAACTGCTATAATATAACATAAGCCTCACGAATGTTATCATAAAGTGTTTTTAGACATAAAATTCTTACCGGCTGTATAATATACAAAGGCACCCTTTGCCTCATATTCACATTGTATTCTATGTGAACATTCCCTCCTGGAGGTGAACGATGAGACACATTTTGAAAGTGACCTACTATTTTTTAAAGCCACCTCCCTATTTCTGGATATTAAAACGCTCTCATTGTTTTGCTCTCTTGAACAGTATCCCATGGTAGAGTTGGAAAAGCATCAAGTATCTCATCAGATAGATCTGCATTTGAATCCCAGCTCTGTAATTTATTGCCACTACAGATCTTACTACTTCTTGGACAAGTCACTTAACTTCTCTGCTACTAAGGTAAAGAATTTGTCTTTTAGAAGTGTTATGAAAATTAAATGAGGTACCGTGGGTGTATACTGCTTAGCAGAGCTGCTGACACATAAGAAGTGGACAAGTTATAGTAATTCTTCTTATGGAAAATAATTGATAATAGCGATAACATGTTAAGCAATAATTATCTGACTATAACTTGCCTGATTTAACCCTCACAACAACCCAATGAACTCGGCATTATTTAATCTCTTTGATGAATGAGAACAACGAGGCTTAGAGAGTCTCAGTGACTTTCCAGGTGAGAACTGGCGTGACCCTGGAGGCTCTGATTTTAGAGGCCACACTCCTAAGCCTTCTGCTCTACTGGGGCCCAATCATGAAACACCTTACAGATTCCAGCAAGAAGTTTAAGACCAAAGGGGAACACAGGGAGATTTTAGGTAGGGGACAGATTAAATTGTTTTTTCAAGATCTGACTGTAGCATGTAGCATGGAGAATGCATAGAAAAGAATAAGACGGGAGTCAGGAAAACCAGAGGGGAGTCTGCTGTCGGAGCTCAGGCAAGAGATGCTGAAGTGAATATGAAACAGACACACCAGAGAGACGTGGATGTTTTCAAGAACTATGTCAGAGGCAGAACCTTCAAGATTTGGTGCTTTGAGTGAATGTGCTGTGAGAGACAGGGAAGAAGGAAGGATGACATGTACAAGTTTTTGTGTATACAACTGGGTCGGTAAAATGAACGGTTTCATCTGCGGAGAGAGAATGGTCAGGATGAGAGCTGGTGGAACTTCCCAACTCTAGGGGATAAGAGGCTATGCAAGTGGAGGCCAACAGAGGCTAAAGAAATGTGGGAAACTCTGTCCCAGGCAGGGTCCAGCCATCAAGACCACGATTAAACTCAAAATCAGGAAGACAACACCTGAATTATGGCTAATCTACCCTATTCCAGGCAGATTCTAGAGCTAGTCCAGCTGGCTCAGGGCTTCTGGGGAGTCAGATTGCTCATCACGGAAACAATGCCAGAATCCCATTTGTCCTGGAAGACAAACACTTGCTTCCCAAGTTGTTCATGGATACCGCCAAACCTACCACCTCTGGGGTCTTGTTCTGTAAAACAAGCTCCAGACATCACTTACTGGTGGGCCATGAGTTGATCCTGCGTCGATCAGGTAATGAACGGGGTGGAGCTCCACGAGTGAAGGAGAGAGTCCATCTGGGAGGGCTTGGGGAAGGTTCTCATGTCTCATCCACCAAGGAAATGATTGGTCTGACATTTAGCCTGTGGCTCCAGCCTAGTCTCTGCCACTGATGACCTATATCATAATGGCTGGGCAAATCATTTCCTCAACTCATTCCCTAAAGTTTCTGGCTGTTGGTTCCCTTATTCCTGGGTAAAGAGGAAGCAGTGAAGGGGATGATTTTTAAGCTTCCTTCCCTTTTAACCTGCTAATTTGTATTTAATTGAGATATTGTAAACACAGCACACATTAACGTATGTTGTTCTGCAAGCCATTATTTTTTATTAATCATGGAGAGCTTTTATCCCACACTCTGGGTTAATGAACACCAACTACAGGTTTAGAAATTCATTTAGTGGTGCATCAGAAGGGGGATGTCACATCAAAACCACAAAAAACTTCTCGTGAAGTTTAATTGTGATTCACTGCCAGAGTGAGGCAGAACTGTTTCCAAGTAAGAGCAGTTCTCTAATGCATGATGATTTTTAAAAATAAACCATAACACTGCTTATAACCGTGGCTGAGGATATGAGAAAACCTCAATTGTTTGAAGCATTTGGAGGTTAAAGAGTTCTTTTTCCTTGCTCCAGTAGAGGAGTGCCTCCTCTGAGCTTAGTGTGTTCTGGAAAGAGGGACACGGTGATTTGTCCAGAATGTTGAGGAGAGATTGGTGCAAGGACCCCCGCTGTGCCCCTCTGAAGGGGTTTGTCAGGGTAGCATCTCTTATATGAATCAAATACCCTTACTTCCCTTTCCCAAAATCTTCCCCATCGCTTGCAGCCCTCCACCCAATCTCAGGCCATTCTCATTCTAAGGAAGACCACATTGCACTTCATTCCTCATTCTCTTGTGTTTTGGGTAAGCCACTCATGTACCAGCAAACCCTCTTAGCAGAGGCTGGGGTCGGGTTGTGGTGGAGACTTGCATATAAGAAGAAGGTTCTTGGTCGGTAGAGAGAGAAACAGAGAAGCAAACAGGGACAAGCAATGACCTAAGGAGCATGGGATGGGCACAGCACTTCACAGCTTGCAGAGCCCTTTCCCTTCCACCGCTTCCGGCCAGCCAGACCCCCCCACCCCCCACTCTACAGGTTTCTAAACCTGCAGTCCGTCCCCTGCAGAGCAAGGGGACAAGCTCTGGTGATGAATAAAAACAAAACAATGGCTTCCGGAACAGCTTGTAGGCCATCCCTGGCGGAGGCCAGCAGGGCAGGGATTTGAGGCCAGGAGAAGTGAAGGCACTTGCTATAGGCCACACATTTAGAAAATAACGTGACTGAGCCTGAATTGCAGACCTTCCGAGGCTTGTGCAGCACTTCCTCACTTTCTGGTGGCCTCGCCGTCCGCCTGAGCTGGGCCACGTCCTCCCATTCTGCTGCTGAGGCCCCTCCAGCCGCTCCAAGATGGCGGCTATGCTGAGGGGCCCTCTAATTCCTTCCTGCGGTGCTGTTGCTCTCCCTTCTGATATCACTCAGCACGTGACCCTCCCCTTCCCTGGGGACTCTGATGGAGGGAAAGACGTTGGCCAGTCCTCCAAACAGTGCTGCAGAAACCTCTCTGACGTGCAGAGGAAACCACTCGGCGAGTGTCACACAGCCTGGAAGCGGCAGAATCAGGAAGTGGTTGGATCCCAAAGCCCCTTCTCTTACCCGCCAGCCACAGGCTTCAAAGATTGGGGCTGCCATTTAGCGTTTATAAAGTAGGGACGGAGGAGGGAAACCAAGCCAAGGGCCTGCAGCTGAGAACACCAATGTCATGACATTGGTGTGTGGAGGGCTGGGGATGAGGTGATGGTCGGGCTTGGGAGGCGGCGGGGAGGGGGCTCCAGGGAATCCAGGGAGAACCAAACATAAGATTCACACCGCAAAGTCCTGATGGCCCCCAGAAGTCAAGAGTTGTAGATTAAAGGGCAGACAGGAAAGAGGGAAGGAAGGAAGGAAGGAGAGGGATAGGGAGGAAGGAAGGGGCAGAGGAAGGAGGGAGGGAGGGAGGGAAGGACGCAGAGAGGTGGTAGCCTGGTGAGGAGGTCTTCTCAGAGACACGAAGCATTTCTTTTACTATAAATCTGATTTCTCAGAAAAGGGACAAAGAACTTTGAGTTTTTTGAGCCAAGTGACACAAAATTCCTCATGAAAAGGGCAGCATGTGCCAGTGGTCTCCAAAATGGTATCTTCTAATACTTAGTTGTCATGGCGCCTGGGCTCCCTGGAGAAGGTGGCAATAGAGACAGCAGCATGGAGAGTGTGTCAGGAGAAGGAGGCTGGGCCTCCTCTCCACTACGACCTCCACCACCGACAAGGGACTGCTCTGGACTCCAGGCACCTCATCTTCAAAAGAGGGACTTGGTTCCCTCTTGTGTCTGAGGCAGGACCTGGACAAGATGGTTGCTTGAGACCGAGGAGGACAAGTGCCACCCTCTTCACAGTCTTCGGGTTTTCCACACACCCTTCCACGTTCTACTTCAGAACAGTGCGGGGACCTGCGGTGGAGACGTTGTCTTCGTTTTGTCACTGAGGCTCAAATGGTAAGATGACGTTCCTGACAGCACTGGGCTCTGGCTCACACCTTCTGCTTTGATTTTATAATGCTGCCTCTTGAAAAATCATTCCCATGAGTTCAATCCTGTCCCTTGGGTTTTATCATACAAAATACCCATGTAGGGGGAGCAGATGTGGCTTGAGCAGTTGAGTGCCCGCCTCCTACAGGGGAGGTACCAGGTTTGGTTCCTGGCGCCTCCTAAAGAAAACAGACAATGAGCAGACAACGAGCAGGCATCGAGCAGACAACTAGCAAAAACAAGCAGACAATGAGCAAAAACAACGAGCAGACAATGATCAAAAAATACTAAAGAAAACATTGAATTGAACACTTAAAATATGTGAATTATAAGGTTGTGAACTATATGTCAATGAAATAAAATAAAATAAACCGTGTATGAATGTGTCATTTTAAGCATCATTTTTGGATGGTTCCTCTACTTACAAACTACACTTCTAGGTCCCAAGTGGTACAGATTCCCAGGAAAAATGTATTCTTTGATATATTTAGAATTTTGAATGAATGTCTCGCATCAAAACCTGGCTGGAAATGAATACTTCTCTTGCAGATGATGCAAAGCAAGCCTGGGTTTAAAAATAAGCAGAGCGCTAAGATGACAATTGTATTGACAGGTGTTCCATAAACAAGCCAGGCTCCGATCAGATGCCTCTCACTCGTGTCTACCTTTAACATGTTGGTATTATATTTTGTCTCCATACTTAATTAAAGTCTTGTACATAACAAGGACCATATTGTAAAAGGAATTTGCTCCTGAAGTTGGCTTTGCATGCAGCCGTCGAAACAGCAGTGTTTGAAGTTGCAGTCCCTCTCAGCTTTGCGATATTTTGTATTTCTATTTGCAGTGCTTTTTAAAAAAATATTCCTTTACATTTTATTTGGGAACAAATACTTTACTTTGCCCCCCCCCCCTTTCAAAATATTGCTTTCACCATCAATTCAGAGCATGGGTTGATTTTTGCATGGCGCCTCTCCCAGGTGCCTACTGTCTCTACTCTGACTGCTCTGGGAGTTTTCAAATGTCATCCAGTTCTGCTGTGGCTCCCCCTTGCCTGCCAAATTCATTGAATGCTTCTCGTCCTGGCATTCAAGGCCTTTCTTGACAAGACTCCAGACTGTATATTCGGGAATCATCTCACATGCAATCTACCAACAAACATTTTCACTTACCAAGTAGCTCCTGTGTCCCAGGCATTGTTTAATGTGCTCCCTACGATGTGAAATGGGCTGAGAGAGATGCAGTCCCCCTTTTCAAGATGTTCACAATCAATCTCCTGGAGAAGTAAAGATGCAGACAAGGGAATTATGTTGATAGACAGATGCTCTAGAGTGCCAGGCTGATATAAAAAAGGGGATAACCTTTTTGCAAAAGATATTGAAGCCAGTTTCTGGGAGAGGGCAGCATTTGGACTGGACTTGAAGGATAAGATTTTCAAATGGGTTGTGGATCCCGTAGAGGAAACTGTGTGAGTCCCGAATGCATGACGTGTTTCCTAAGAATGGCTGGCAGTCTAGTACATTTGGGACATCAAGAATAAGTTGGGAAACATTGAAGGAGATGGGAAGGGAATCTTGGAGATAGAGTGTGGAGGGCCGCAGATGCTACACCAAGGACTCAGGCTATGATTCCGTGCTCACAAGTGAGGGACTGAACATTCCCAAGTGACGTACTCAAGAACTGATTTAGACACATAGTTATTTTCCCAAATGCTCCTGACCCATCTCCACTCTGCTACTTGATTCATGTTCCTCTCCTCTGCCCTCTGCCTACAATAATATTTGATGGGTGTGTAAAATTCCTCCCATTCCTGTTTTATCTGCTGACTCCAGGTTGGAGTTGCCTGAAGGGCTTCTGCCTCCATGAACATGTTTGGGACTGTGTGTATGTGTGTTTGTGTGTGCAGTGTTTCATTCTCGGCATCTGCTTTCAATCTTTCAGAGATTTCTCAACATTTCTAACATGCTAAAGGCAATCTTGTTTTTCAATAGATTTATTCTATCTTCCTGCCTTCTGTGAAATATACTTCCTGTCATTCTGGGAGATTTTTGGGTAAGCAGTAGAATGGTTCCCTGTTCAGCCTGCCATCCTGAACCCACCACAAAAGTTCTTTTAATAGCTTAGAATCACCTTTCTGCTTTTCTCCCCCACAACACATTTTTCAAAAAAGGAAACAAAAGCTTGTCCGTATACACAGGTAACAGGATGCTAATGGATTTTTCCTCAGTGACACAAGGTGACATTTCACAAACTCACCAAAGAGAAAAAAAGAAAAGAAAAACACACGCAAAAAACCACAGTGCCTTGACCTTTTTCGCCCCTGATGGAAATTCCACAAAAATAAACAAAACAGGCTGCTACTTTCTGTTCATTCTACCTGCCTTTATTTTGTTGCTATTGGCAGACAGGACCTGCCTGGTACAAGGGAGAGGTTTCATACGTCCTTGTGGAACAAGTGACTGTGTTTTGGTAGCAGGGAGGGTCTTTTGCTCAACTTTGCACCTCTTCAGGGATTGGATGTTGGAATTCCCAGCATTCACCCTGCAGCATGTTTGATGATACTTGTGGTATTGCTACTGCTAGTACTGCACCACCTCCAAACATCCAGTACCACCACAATGGCACTGCCACGAGGAGAGGATCTCCCGGAAGGACGGCCCACATACAATAAAGTTATCTATGTTAAAAATAAAAGTAAAAACATTCTCTAAACCAAGTGGCACAGTGTTGCAGTGGGGGAGATTTTTAAGACAAGATGCTTTTGTGGTGGCTTCTGCTTTACTTCGTCTAAGGTGTAATATTAATAATGACCATTTACTTTCTACCTACTACATTCCACATGCTAGGGTACATGCTTTGCATGGGTGATCAGATTTCATCCTCACTACTATTATTCCCATTTTGTAGACACGGAAATCAAGATGTAGACAGTTTGTATTGGTGCTCAAGGTCATACAGGAAGTAACAAGTAGAAGGGAATTTCTTCAGGCCATTTAACATCAGAGCTTGATCTTTCACTAGTGCCCCAGTGTTGTTCAAAGTACTGCCCAGAGCCCAAGGTCAGAATTACTTAGGGTGTATGTTTAAAATGTAGATGGCAGGGTCCCATTCCAGACCTGTGGAGACCTGAGGCCCAATAATCGACATTTTAAATATAAGAGGACCAGATGAATTTTATGTATACCAAAGATTCAGAGCCATGCATCACCTCTGCAGCCCAGGGTGAGGGACCTGTGGACTCGGACACGCCCAGCAGGTAGAAGGGACGTGCTCCCTGGAGAATGTAACAGAGCTTAAAGACAGAGCAGGACTAGGCTGGGAGCCCTGGGGAGATTTTCTATCAAAAGCAAGGACTTCCCTGATGTCTGTCCCAGGAACCTGGTGACAGCTCAGTTCTGGGGTGGCACAGGCTCAGAGGACTACATTTTCCTGAATCGTTCTCTTGTTAAGTCACATGTAGATAAGAATTAGGTCTGCAGAACTGGCCCGAAGGCCTCTTCTATTTGGTGGATGATTCTCTAGCCTCTCATCACCTAATGTGGTCCATCTGTGTCTCTCAGACGAGACCTGGCACACAAGCTGGCACCTCCAGAAGGACTCCCTGGGGGACCATGCCCCTTCCTGGCAGAGAGAGAACAATGCTGAGGTGTGGCCAGTCATTGCCCAGCTCACTGTGGGATTCTCAGAGACTGCCTGCAGCACGGTGTGCCCACTCCCTCCAACATGGCAGCCGAGAGTCCTTGGTCACTGACACAGGCAATGGGTTAAGAAGGCAAATGCCATCTGGCTTACTACATTGTTGAACTGCTCCTTGGGAAAGTTGTTCTTCCCCAGCAACCAAAACTCTTTGGAAGCATTTTACCTCCTTGGAGTGGATGTTTTTCTGCCCTTCACCTTGCAGGTTTCATCAAGCTCTCAAGGGCATTTGTAAATGTCTTTTGCCCTTTTTTCCCTCAAACTTGATGCCATGAGATTAACATTCAGATCTATGGCTTTAAAAAAATTCATATAATCAAATAAATGTTTAGAGAACACTATAATATACCAGGCTCTATAAGACAGATCCCATTACAGTAGGAAGCATGCTCTAGCTGGGAACTGACAACAGATCTAAGACCATGTGAAAAGCATTGTGAGAAAGCAGATGAGGAATTTACTCTACTGGGGCAGGGTTCTTGTGGAGTTATACATGTTCAATATTTCAATTACAATGAACATAACATTAGTTTTCACAATGTTACCATTTGTCATATTGCCACTTCCCCTTCTAAATATATTTTCTAAAAAATCTACAATGCTTCCTTTTGAGACTAAAATTAGTGAAATGAGGACAACACCCCCAAACTATGAGCTATTTAAAGACAGTGACAATCCTTTATTCCTTGTTCTATTCCTGGACTAAACTCTGAAGCCTTGCCTGAAGTAGAGGTTTCTAAATACTGGACAAGTGAATAAATGAGAGAGCAAGGATGGGCTGGTCCCTGTGATTATAAATGACTCTTAATATTTGCAGCATATTTTTCCAGTTTCAAAATCTTATCTCATATGTTAGCTTTTTAAAAAACTTCTTATGACTACTCTATGAATAAATGTGTAAGGTATTATTTTTATCATTCAAGTTGGGTGGACAAGGGTTTTGCTATACATAGGGGCTTTAACTAACCCAAGCACATAAGGTTGGAAATGGACAGGTTGGGACCTGATGCCTATGCTGCGTGACTTTTGATCTCACGCTTATTCCCTTGTAACACCACAGGATATCAGAGATTAATATTATTACTATTATAGCTGGCAATTCATTTTCATGGACTATTAGTTTTTTTTTTTGAGTTGTGAGTCATGGGTTATTTGTCTTTTTACCATTTGCAATAATCAGCATATGGTAAAACCAAAAGAATGTTCAGCCAAAATAAGTTTTCTTGATTCTAGTGTATGATAGAAGCACTTCTATTCAGTGGATGATTCTCTAGCTTCATCTTCTGGACCTTTTAGAACAATAGACATGGTTAACCATGTAGCAACCTCCTCTTCGGACTTCCAGGTAATCACACATCGCTGTCTTCAGCCCTCTGTCACCCTGGCTTCCATACTACAGGCTTCTTCTCTGAATCCTTCTCTTTTACCAGGTATCTAAAAGGTGATGTTGTCCAGGTTGTGGTCCTCAGCCCCTCTCCCTCTATCCCTCTCCATATTTAATGCCATCCACCCCATGGCTTATTTATGTTCTCGATGTTCATATCTCCTGAATTTTTATCTCTGGCCTGTATTGCTCATCTGGACTTTAGACTCACATATACAAAATGCCTACTTGGAATCTCATAGACATTCCTTTTTTACTCAACAAATATTTACTGATTACTTATTATGCATTAGGTACTTTTCTGGGCATGGAGAATACAGCAATGAAACATTTTGAGATGTCTCATCCTTTAGATTTTCAAAATGGGACTTGATTCCTCACCTGTGAAATCGATTCTCCAGTCTGCCTAAGCAGATAGAAATGCACTGCCATCTCTCTCATTGCCTAAGCTGAAGACCTAGGAATTGCCATGATCCTTTTGTTTCTCTCACCTCTTAAATGCAATCCATCAACAAGTTCTGTTTACCTTACCCCCAAAATTTATCTCAGTTTCATCCATTTCGCTCCATCTCTCTTGTCACCAGTACTCGTCCAGGCAGGCCACCATCAACTTCTAGGTGGACTGCTGCAGTGGATGTCTGACTCCCACTCTTAGAATCTGTGGTCCAAACTCCACACCATAGAAAAAGTAACTTTCTTGAAGTATCATCAGACCCTTCACTCACTGATGATAACCGTGGATATCTTTCAATTGCAGTTGGGGTAAAATTCAAACTGTTTACATAGCTTACCATTACATTTCTTGTGCAATCTGCCTCTGGACACTTCTGTAAACCCACCTGGGTCATTTCTTCCTTACCTACTACTCAGCAGCCACATTAGTTTTTGTGGTGCTCCTTGAATGTACCTAAGCTCACATCTTGAGGTCTTTCCATATGCCATAGCCTTTTCCTGGAACATTCTTCCTTCTACTTTTTGCCTGACTCCTTTTCAGCTTTTCAAGTATAGCTTAATTATCATCTCCTCTAAGAGGCTATCTTTGCCTGAACCCTTTCTTCTCTGCCCCAATACTTCATTCTTCATAGAGCTAATCACAATTTGTAATCATTTCATTGATTTTTTTTTATTTTTTTTTATTTTTTTATTTTTTTATTTTTTTATTTTTTTATTTTTTTTTTTATTATGGGTAAAAATCAAAATTCTCACAATACATACAAACATTTGCAAAATGATATATAAATATATATGCATATATGTGTATTTGCTTACAAAAATGTTATTTTTTATATATATATATACATATATTTTAAGAGGTGCTTAGATTACCTAAAATATTATACAGAACCCACTCGGATTCCCATGTTGCCCACCTCCCACACCTCCCACCACATCCAACACAAACATCTCCCATAGTGTGGCCCACCAACCTCAATGAACTTACAC
>JAKSZT010054523.1:3780488-3812471 GCA_026826555.1 Tolypeutes matacus
GGTAAAGACAAATGAGTTCAAGTGGCTAAGAGACTTCATTTCATTGATTTTTAGTTTAGATTTTTCTCTCCATCACATTCTCCTACTAGAATTTAAGCCCATCCCATTGAAGGTAAATGTCATGCTGTTTCGTTCACCATTTTTAGTCCCATTGCTCACTCCAATGCTTGGTATGTAACAGGCCCACAATAAACATTTGTTGACTGAATGAATAATTATTTTTAATTATCTGAAAGACAGGCAGGCGAGACTTTTACTCATACATAAAGTATTTCTATGCAACTTATTGATTTTTTCCGAGGAAAACATGAATAATAACCTATTCAGGAATATTTTAAAAACTAATGAGATAATGCAAGTTAAGCACAAAGCAATCTTCATCTAAGTATATAGTCAATAAATGTTAATGTCTTCCATCTTCTGGAGCACAGGGTCACATGCAGTGATGTTTAGGGAGTTGTTATATATGGTTTCTGGGTTTGCATTTGATGGTATTTATCATTTGTTCACACAAATTTGAATTAATCTTAGTCACTGATCCTTTTTGAGCCCCACCTCTGTGCCAGGCTCTGTGGGGAAAAGTGAATTACAAAAGTCCTGGAGGATTGTCAATCCTGCAGGAAGAGATAATCTCAGACCCAACTCAAGGAAGACAAGAATGTAGCAGAATTTGGGAAACATATATAAAAGCACATATTCTTCCAAAGCACAGAGGAAAGAGATTAAATTTTCCCCTGAGATAAGAAAAGGCTTCGTGGAGTAGGTGGCATTTTTCTCGGGCCTTGGGGGATGATGATACAATCAGAACAAGAAAATAGAAGAAAAGCAATACAAAGACATAAACTCTGTACTGGCATTCTGCTTCACAGGTTATGGAACATCCCGTTAGCTTATTTGACTCAATAATCCTGCCAGCCATGTGGGGCAGGGATGGCTAGTTTTGTTGTTGTTGTCTGCTATTCATGAGGGAATAAAGAACCAGAGAATTGGTGTGTCTTTCCTAAGGACACTTAGCTAATAGTGGTGAGAGGTGTTGAATCATGGGGTTCAGATAGATGTAGGCTTTCGAGCTCTGCTCTGTGCTAGCCTAATATATGTACATGTAATGAAATGGATGGCTGCAGACCCTTCTTAATTCTCCTACTCTCTGGCTTGAGAAATACTCGCTACGATTCGTTTCTTAGTAGAGTATCTTGAACACAGCCAAAACTGTCACCTGCTAAGAAGTTCCCCAGTCCACAGGTAGCAAAGTTTTAACTTTTCACATGTTCTCCAGATCAGGGCATGTGCTGATGATTCCTTGTCTCCTTGGCTCCCTGAGGCTGCAGAAGGGAGTGTGGGTCTGCCATGGGCTTCTGTCCCCCTCCCTTCCGGAGGATTGTGCATGTTCCAAGAACCCTTTCTCCAGAACAGAATCCTTTAGAGTGCTAGAAGGCTTCTCTTTCCTAGGCGATAACCAAGGGCGAGCAAAATGGCAGCCTTCTGAAGCAGTGCCCAGGGATCTCAGGGGACAGAAAGGAGCGAGGCTGTCATCTAAGGCTGCTCAATATGGGAAGCACCGGTTGAAGGAGGACATTGCCTGAACCTTGAACTCGGGCTTTTTGTAGCAATTTATGCATTGATGCTTGGGGGAGGCAGAGAGCAGGGAAGACAGCATGCCAATAAGATGGGAACCAAATACTTCTGGGAATCTGAGACAGACCCTTATTTCACTGCAACTGTGTTATTAGAAGGAGCTCCATAGAGTCCCCTTCTCCACATACACACCCTGCCCCGGGGGGGGTACTCTAATCCTAACCCTAGCCACACATCCATCCCACACATATATGCATACATCTCCTTCCCACTGAAATTCTGGATGGCAAGAACAAGGAAAAGAGAGGGGATGATGTACAGGGCCTACTGATACAAGTGTAGCTGCCTAATTGACCAATTCCAGAAAGACGAGAGGCCAGGTGGGGAGGATGAGAACCTGAGAATAATTAAATGTTTCTGCATAACAAAATATCAGGCACTTCGAACCTCCTCCTCTCTAATGAAGAAGAGTGGCCATCGGGGCCCCAGGCGGTCAAAGAACTTGGCCCCAGAGGGAGGATCCAGTGAAGCCATGCAAGAGTCAGAGCCTGCAACCTGCGTGGCAGGAGAATGAGGGTAACATCTAAGACTTGACTTTATGCTGCTGTTTGCTCTCCGTGTGATTGCCTTCTGCTATTGCTAACCATCTGCTGACCTTGGCCTTTGGCTCAAGTCTGCTTCCCACAGAGTCTTGTGCTCTGGGGAAAGAAAGCTGTGCAGGGGAGCTGAGCTAGGGCCCAAGTGACATGGTCAGAAGGCAGAAGCTAGTTGGTAAGAGGGGTGATGGGGAATCCAGCAAGGGCAGCAATGAAGAGGAAGAGGAGGCCATGAAAATGTAAGCTTCCAATGGCCTTGAATCAGAAAACCAGGGAATTACTGGAGAAGCAGCAAATGTCCCACAGCGCCTGAGATGGGGGCCACATTTAGGATATGGGTCAGAGGGGGCTATATGGACCAACTCTTCACAACCCTGGAGATTCCCGGTGGACCACACCAGGGCCCGCTCAGCACAGCAGAGCTACAGATTCCATGAAGGACTTGGGGGTAAAGAGTGAGCAAGTGCACCCCTCACCCCAAAGACCCAGGGGCCTACCCTGACCATCTCCAGTCACTCTCCCGACCGCCAGCGCTTGCAGCTTCCAGTCTTTCCTGCTTGGTCCCCTGCCTCATCCGCTTGCCCCCTTCAAGGTGGGTTTGTTGTCTTGGACTCTGAGCCCAGGCTACCAATGGAGCAGGAGACCAGATGCCTCCACGCTAATGTTGAAGTAGGGAAGACATATCCAGAAAGGCGTGTGAATGGTTTCCGCTGGACTTAGGAAAATAGCCAAACCTAACAAAAGGCTGAGCTCCACACTTGATCATGCGTGCATGCATACATTCATTCATCACCCACTCACTCATTCACTCATTCAGCCCCCACCCTGTGTGCATTTCAGGCCAACCTGACGTCTCAGTGAAGTTGTTTTTCTGGGACTCTTTCCTCCTTCACCCCAAATCTCCATCTGTCCCTTTCCTCCTCTCTTTTCCTTCCCGGTGGCAGTTTCTTTATTTCAGAAGAAAACTTATGAAAATTGTTGAAACACGTACTACAAAGCCAAACCTTATTTTTTTTTTTTTTACATTCAGCCGAGAGTCTCCACTCCCCCTGCACCCCTCCCGCCCAAAAGGCAGCTATGTCAAAGACACTGCCTCCCCCCTTTGACATTCGTGCAGTGCTCAGAGTCAGCTGGGGTCTCCGCTCTGACAAATTTGCATCTCTTTGAATGTGACGCTTGAAAAAGCCGGAGCGGCTAGATTAAATTTTTTTTTTTTTCCGTCGAGAAAATGAGAAAAGCCTCTATCTCTCTGCAGAGTCTACTGGGAAGATCTTTATTCTGATTCTTGTTAGAATTGTTTATCACCCTGACAGGCCAGACTCGGACGAGATAAAGGCTCCGCTCCATCACGGGGCCTGACAGTGGTAGGACATGCAGAAAAATGAAAGGAGCAGGAGAAAATATTATTAATAGATGCCGACTTGCTTTGCCTGCACGGCACGTCAGGGAAGGGAGAGGGGGAGCCATGGCTTGATTGCAGGCCTATGAAGTTCTGTCCAAAAAAGAAGCTATTTTTCATTAAGTGATAGAAGGGCCTTTTTCATGTTCTTTCCTGAGGAGCTGATAACTTATGCAGTTTATTCTAACCCTGCTGATTTCTGTCAGGGGTAGAAAACTCCTGAAAGATGGCTCCGACTCGTCCTTTTCAGGGAAGGAGGCTGGTTTGACAGACACAGAAATCAAGTCGGGGTGGGGGGTGAGTCTGGCATGGACAGGTTCAAGGTCCCCAGGTTGGGTATGTGTCGGTTGTTCTGAGTCTGGGATGGACGGGAAAGGGGCAAGGAAAACCAAACCCAGAGACCCTTCTCTGCCTTGGGGACGCAAAGCTTCCACATGTGGCTCTGTGGGCACAGTTCCCTTCCTTAAAAATATACACAGGTGCTTGTATACTTGGCTACACTCACAGGCCGGTAGCACTTTACGATGCAGCGAGTGCTACCATTTAAGCATTTCGGATTCAGGCGCTGGAATCCAAGAGTAGGATGTGATGCCAATGTAGGCCTCTAGTGTCCTTAAGGAAAGCTTTACCCGTGGAAATGGTAGTTAGGCAGATTCTCATTGGTTGGTGGGTCCTTGGGAGACCAGGAGGAGGCCTGCGTGACGGAGCACATCACTGCGTTGTCTCCCTGCCTCTAACAGTGTGTTGTGGGAGAAAGACCTGTGGCCCTGACTCTGGGAGACGTTGCTTGAGTGCCAAGTGCATGAGCTGAGGGGCTGGTTGACCCGGGGCAGCCCTCTGTGTCTCAGGTCTCTCTTCTGAAAAAGAGATAACGTTTCTGCTGCTGCCAAGAACCGAAGGAGGATTGCGTGAGCAGAGGGTTACATGGCAGCTCCTCTTTCATGTTGGAGGGGCGTTCAGATATAAGGGACCGTGATGGTTGCTGAGGGGCAGGGGTGCAGTGGGTTGTTGAAGCCAGGCGGGCAACACTCCCACGGAGCATTCCAGAGAGTATGGGCGTGGGGTCCTTGTCCAGCTTGGGTCTAGACTAACCATGAATCTAGAAGGGTCTGTCCCCAGGGACTTGTGGGAGCGGGTGAGTTCTCATTGTATCCTGAGCCCTGATCCTAAATCCCCTCCCTTTCCAACCTGACAGCAGAGCCTGGCCAAGGGCTGGATGAAGGCTCAGCTGGGAAACTCAACCAACCACGTCTGAGTAAACCCTGGAAGTCTTTGTTTCATAGTTTGGGGAAGGGTCTAGTGAAAGTATCTACTGGACTGAGCTGGCAGGAAGTATTTAAGTCTCAATGGGGTCTGTGGAACATTTAGGATGGCAAAAGGCCTTGGGCATCAGGGAATAGACTTTGGTGTAGACATGGGTGAAACTTAATCCTTGTCTCCCTCATTTGTTACTTTAGATCATGATTTAACCCTGTTAAGGCTCAGTGTCCTTGTGAGTTAAATGGAAATGATAATAGTCCCTAGAGCAGTTATATTAAATAAAGCTTCTTTATTGCGTAACTCCTAAAGTATAACACATGTTCAGTTTACAATAGTGACGATACTTATGATGATGACGATGGAGTTGGTTATCTGCTTGATAACAAACAAGTGCCATCAATTAACATGTGCTGGCCACTGTCCTAGGTCTTTTCATGCTTATTTTTCATTTAATTCTCACATCCCCAATGAGTCAGCATCACTGTAATCCCCATTTTAAAGATGAGAATCTTGTTGCTCCAGAAAGATCAATAACTTGTCCAAGGTCACACAACCAGTGAGAGACTCTGTGACTAGTGGATGTTGGTTGGGAAGCTTAGGGAGAGTCTATCACTTTACTCTGTAAAGTAGAGCAAATTATTGCTAAATGGCCCAAGGAGAGGGTAGGATCCAAGAGGTGCCCTCCCTCTGCCAACCAGGGAATGACTGGAATTCGTGGCTCATTGGGGACAAAGCCATAAGATGAGTGACACAGACTGGATGAAATCATTGCATCCCTTACAGACCTTAGAAGCTAATAGATGAACAACACTAGCAAAAAAGTACTGAGAAATCCCGTATGTTGTTGGTATGGGTAGACTAAATTGCTCAGTTGGGGGTTGATCATAGACAGACATCTCCTGCTCTTATTTTAAGGGACTACTTAAAAGTCACCTCCTCAAAGAAGACTCCCTTGAATCCCCCAGCACAGGAGACTGCCCGCCATCTATAATAACCAAGCACATGCTCCATATTTGCAGTTCTATGGCATGATACAGTTACTTGTTGACTGTTGTGTCTCTCCTACTTGACTCCCACTGAACTAATGGGGATGCTGCAGGACTCAGGACTTCGCCTGACACTCAGATGGTGTTCAAGTGAATGTTTGGGAGCAGAATGATGGAAAAGAAACATTTTATGAATCCTAAGGATAGAACTCTAGTGGGAAAAGAGGCATAATAATTGCAGGAGGTAGAGGTTTAGTTTGGAGAAATAAATTTTAGAAATAATAATGTTAAGATATTAAATTACATTTCATTTGTTTCAACACACACTTAGCCCATGTCAGGCACTGGTGAGAGGTAGGGGAAGATGCAGAGACCCCTGAGACACAGACTCTGTTCTGAAGGTGCTTCCCTCTAGAGTCACAACCCTCTCCAGTTACTCTATCTGTTATCCTTGAGGAACCTGAGGGGGTGAAGCTTAGACATAGAAGAATAGAGGACTCAACTGAATCTTTGGGTCACAAAACTGGAGGTTGGAAAAGATAAATGGGGGTTGATCTAAGTCATTGGGGGAGCAAGAGCATTCCAGGTAGAAGAATGTGTGAGCAAAGTTCTGCATGCAAGGCGGAGGACTGGGAGCCCTTCCACAGGGGCACCCAGGTGAGCTTCGAGTTTGGCGTTGGAAGCCATGGATTCCCAATGGTGGCTTTGTCCCTTGTTCTGTGCAGCTCAGTTGACTAATCTGGCTCGGATTCTGCATCTCTCAAATGAGAGGGGTGACAGAGATATCTGAAGGGTCTCTTCCCAGTCAAGAGAGTCAAGTGGTGTATGGGTTGCCTTTCTTGAATGGTTTGAATATAAAGTCCACTCGGAACTGATTCATTTCCTTCCCACATAGTGTGGTGTGATGGGTAAAGCTGGATGGGGGCTTCTCTCTAATTTTGACTTCTCTCTCTAGCCTGGGCCAGTCGGTCCAGTTCAGCTACCATCAATATGATGCTCACGGAGTAACCTGCATACTCTTGAGGATGGAAGGGAGCATTATTTATAATTGTGCTGAAATAACAGGCTTACACAAGGACTGTGCTAGTCACACACGAGAGTGAGCACTTGAAAAACAGAGGTGAATAAGAAGATTCAATTTCTGTTCCCCAAAGAGCCTAGAGGTTATTTGAAAAGACCACTGTATACATTTATTCTTCTATTTAGTCGTGTGTTAAGTCTTTGTTTAGCCTCTCTAAGCCTCGGTTCCTGTATTTTTTAATTGGGCCTAACACTGGTATCACCATCATAGAATTGTTCTAGATATTAAAGATAATACATGTCAAATCTTTGCACCGTGGCTGGTACTGAGTGAGCATGCAACATGCTTTCTTCACTGCTTAGAGCTGTATCTGGTTCAAAGTAGGCCCACAGAAAGTATTTGTTGAGTGAATGAATAAATAAAATTAACTTCTTGTATTGTTAAAATGGTGTCTCCTATGGGCCAGGCACTGGGCTGGGTCCTGGGGTGACTTGTATAATATGGTTTAATAAGTGTTATGATAGACATAACCCCAAGGTACACCCAGGGCCAGAAGGAGAACATCGAAGTAACCCGAAGAGGAGGTCAAGGGGTGATTTTTGGAGAAGGGGAGGATTTCTTGAGCTGGGGGTTGAGAAATGACTCATGAGTAGTGATGACTACGGAGCTGGAGCAGGGAAGAATGAGAGGAGGGTAAGTGTGTGGCAGGCAGAGGGGCCACGTGGGTGAAGACGCAGCTCTGTGAGGCAGGTCCAGGTGCTTTTAAACTACGGTGCTCTCTGGATTGTAAGAACGGGCATGGAAGGCGCTTCAGGTGCAGATGGAGAGAATGGCAGGTGCCATTTCTCGTGGCCATATTAGACCTTAGACTGCCACGGAACAGAATGGGGAACCATGGCAAGTTGTTCTTTGTTTATTTCTTAATTGAGGTGAAATTCGTATGCCATAAAATGGACCATTTTAAAGTGAATAACTCAGTGGCATTCAGTGTATTCACAATGCTTTGCAACTACCACCTCTAACAGTTCCAAAATATTTTCATCACCCTAAAAGAAAAGCCCATACCCATTAAGCATCTGCTTTCCACCACCATCACCCCACCTCACTCCACCGAGCCCTTGGAAACCAATCTGCTTTCTGACTCTATGGATTTATCTATTCTGAGTATTTCATATAAATGGAATCATACAATATGTGACCCTTTGTATCTGGCTTCTTTCACCTACTATAGTGTTTCCCAAGTTGCATCCAAATTGCTGCAGCTATCAGACTTAATTTCCTTTGATAGCTGAATAGCATTCCATTGCATAGATGCACCACTTTTTACCCATTCATCTGCTGATGGACATTTGGGCTGTTTCCACCACTTGGCTGTTGTGAATGACATTGCTGTGAACATGTGTGTACATGTATCTGTCTGAGTACCGGTTTTCCATTCTTTTGGGTCTACTCCCAGAAGGGCACAACTGCTGGGTCATATGGTCATGGCAAGATTTTCAGCAGAGGAGTAACATGGCCAGGCTTATGTCTGAGATCACTGTTGAGGTTCTCTTGCATCTTCTGCTAACAACATTTCAGCTTGCCTTTGCAGACAATACCACTCTTCCATCAAATGCAATATGGTGGGTTTGTCTTTCAGGGTTCTTGGACCTCCCACAACCGAGGAGTGGGCTGTAACCTAAGCTCAGCCAGTCAGGCACTGTGTCCCTGGAACTTGCACCTCAAGTGGAAGAAGTCACCATGAATGCAGTGATTGATGCTGATCCTTCCTGGCAGAGGTGTTGGTTCTGGCGCCCAGATCCACAAGAGGGCCCTATTGCAGCTACAGAATCCCGGGAGCTTGCAGCCTCACTAACCTGCTGGACTCATTGTCAATTGCTGCAATTGACTGTCACCCTCAGTCACACAACGTACTTTTCAACTTTGTGCATGTTTCTCTCATTGACAGAACATAGCTGGAGCCAGGTGGTAAGAGACTGATAAGTGCAGATTTCTGGTTTCTAGCTGTCTGTGCTAAAGTGGAGAATGTAGAAGGCCAAGCATGGGGTTGAAAGCCAACACACAAATAGGTGGCACACCATCCCTGATCACTCCCTTCCCACTGAGGTAGGATGATGCAAGATACGCAACAGAGACTCTACGACATTGATCACCTACTGGCAGAACCAAAGCCAATGAGAAGCAGAAGGATGATTCAAACTGGAGAGGAGTGTGTTACTGGATTATAAATTCTCTAAGTGCAAGAATTCCTCCCGGCTTATTTATCCCTCCAACCCAGGGCTTCTTAACCTTTTTTATTCCACAAACCCCTTTGCCAGTCAGGCGAAAACCCTGGACCCCCTACTGAGTCCACACTCTCCTGTGCATTTAATAAATATATCCCACCCGCACCAACACATCCCCATAAGAATAATGTTTTTCTTTGAATTTCAGTTTAAGCTCATGGACCCCTTGTTAAGAACCCCTGTTCTAACCTGATACCTAAGCTTCTAACAGTTTCTGGCAAATATTGACAGTAAACAATATTTGTTGACAAACTGGCTGTCTGATGGGTGCCTTTTGCTCAAGATCACTGTAACTAGAAGTAAAAAACCTTTCCACTGGTAATTCCTAGATGTGGTCCAAAGACTTTTGTGATCCGCACGTGTTTTCCGTGGATGGCCGCAGTGCTCTAATAAAAAGTCCCAAATTCCATGAAGCGTGTGCTTTGGTAAATCTGTGAACACTAGTTAGGACAGTTTAAGCTACTGAAACAAATAGACCCCAAAATGTATACCGGCTCAAACACTCCAGTTACGAATGTCGAGCATCAGTTAGCGTTCCTCCCTGCTGTGACTCAGGAGCCCAGACTCCCTCTGTGTTCTGTCTGCCATTCACCATGCTTTGCCATCATTGTCCACATCCAGCTTCCAGAAGGGAAACCAGAGCATGGGGTAGACTCACTGCTTCTTAAAATGCCTGTCCAGAAGCAACACCCATGTGATTCCTGTATAGCCAATACCTTTCGATGCCCTTGTCCCACCACTTCAGCTCATTCTGCCGACAGAACTAGCCCCATGGCCTCCCCTGGCAGCAAAGAAGACTTGGAAATGTGGCCCAGCTGTGTGCAGAGGAAGACAAGGAAGCTGATGTGAGGTGTGCAGCTGTCTCACTACACCCCACAGTGTCCTTGTGTGTGTGATATTTTTTCCAGCTCAGATTTGATGCAATATTATATTTATAAAAAGGATAAACACACTTAAAAATAATTAAACAAAATAGTTAAATAAAAAAAGTAATTATTTAACTGGCTCAAGTTTCACAAGATCTCTTTGTTTTTGTTGCTTTCATTTTTCTATATATTTATTTGTTTATTCCTGCAGGGGAAAGTGATGTTTTTGAGGATTCACTGTGTACCTAAATTTTGCTTGGTGAGTCATGCATATCCTTTCATTGGTGCCTCCAAATTTCTCCACGAGGTAGATTCCATTATACATCTTTTACAGATCAGGACACTGAGGCTCACAGAAGTTACATAACTTTCTGAAGTTCTCAGAGCTGTGAAATTGTGAAGATAAGACTTGAACCCACGTTTGCTTGATGCCAAAGCTGACGCTCCACTCACTACATCTCCTTCCTCCCAAGCGGAGCAGGGAAGGTCTTCACCACGAAAAAGCCAGGGTGCCCTGAGGGACAAGGGCATCGAAAGGTATTGGCTATACAGGAATCACATATTAAATGCACAGAAACAACTTCATTTTCACAAAGAAATGTTTTCATTTCCAGTTTTCTCAAAACACATGGCTTTTCTAGTTTACTTTGTATTTTTCTACTCTTGATAGGGACATGGACAAAAGAAATATTTTTCTAATAAAAGTAAAATAAAATAAAATAATATAAACAGGGCACGTACAAGTATAACCAGAAGCATGTGCTGAGCCCCGAGTGGGCTGTGCCGCTTGGGGAACGTGTCCTCGGTCTAAAAGCTCAGCTCCAATCGTTGTTGCCTCATGCTCAAATGGAGGCCCATTGTTGCCCATCGTCACACTTAACAAAAGAAGCTGCAAATCAAGATTTAAAATTCTGATTTTCAATATTGAATCACATTAAAAAAAAAAAAAAAGAAGTCAATCATATCACAATTGTGGACTGAACTCAGCACCTGGGACTTTCAGGGTGCAACCTCTGCTTTGGGTGGCAAACGTGTGCCAGGAGTCCACACTGCAAGATTTTACTCCCTGCCTCAGCCTCGGCTCTTTGTGTTGCAGACAAAGCTGCGGCCTTGCCAAGGACATGCATTTCTCGCTCTTGTGTGGCTCATCACAGGCAAACAGGGGGCACATCTAACTGCCCTGGCTCAGCCAAACTAGAGGACAAAGGCAGGGGGAGTCTCCCTCGACTTTGGGGAAAACACAGCTCTCCCAGGCAGAAGACGTGAGCGCTCTGGTTGCAGTGTAATTAGGAACAGCTAAGGAACTCAGACATGTGCCCCTTCTGTGTTGGCAGCTGATATGACAGAGCTACATGAGGTGCAAAACGCAGGCTTTGTGTGCATGTGTGTGCACTCGGCTTATCTGCTGCTGCCCAAGTTTCGGAGTGATTTCTAACTTGAAGTTGATGAGATGGGATATTATGTCTTTTTGAAAAATGTAACCAACAACAAACTTTGCTTGGTATAATTTTAGCAAGGATGCGAGTTTGCTAAGGTACAGTATGTAATTGTTGAGCTGCTGTTTTGACAAAATCGTATGCATGTGTGGTTGTGTCTGAGTATGAAGGAGGCAAGCAAAAAATACACATGTATACACACACACATCTCTGTATAGTTTAAGGAAATGAGTGCAATAAAGAAGGGACAAGAAATTTAATTTAAAAAGCTGTCCAGGCTCTTTGTTCTTAAAGGGCTCCTGTAAGCTGTTTGTGTATAAGGAGACACCTGAATTTCCAGTTATTTTTTCAAGAAAGAGCTCCAGAACCTGCTCTGTGCCAGGTGACCCTGAGTTGCATCCTGGTCCCTGGACTCCAGAAGCCCACGCTCCACGGGGGACAGCCGTGCTATTCATGGGTAACCGCAATGCAATTCCACAAGTAACCAGAGTGGCCGAGATGCTTATTATTTTAATTTATACAAAACTCCTCAGGGAGAGCCTGGCACATAGCAGGCACACTCAATAAATTAATAGGCACAGAGCAAGGTGTTTTGCACCCGTATTTCTGATTCTCATAGTGACCTCAGATTAGCTGGCACGGTAATGGAGGCAAAGCTTAGGGAGAGGCTAGATTGCAGAGTGATGAAAAGATCAAGGCCCGGCTCAGGCGTTTGCAAGCTGAGTGACCTTGGTCAGTTGATTTAACCTTATTGATCCTCCGTGTTCTTGTCTATGATTTGAAGATTATAACAATGCCGTTGTATTGGGCAGTTTGTGTGCAAAACCAACCATCACAAAATTCGGCAGCTTGAACTATGACCATTTACTACTGCGCATGCCCCTGTGTTTGGCTGGGGTGTGGCTGCCTGGACTCTGCTTTGCATTCCCACTGCGGACCTGTGGGTTGGGTGGGTTGGCTCTGTTCCATGAGTCTTTCAGCTTCCTCATCCTCCTTGGGCAAATGGACTTGCTGAGGCCTGTTCTTCTCCTGGCAATGGCAGAGACACAAGAGTGCAGGCCCCATCTCACATGATGTCGTTTAAGTGTTTGTGGTCATGGACCACTGGCCAAACCAAGCTACATGACCAAGCACTGAATCCCACAGCTGAGGAGTGGACTCTACTTTTTGGGTATGGAGCAAAGAAAATATATTTTTGAGCAAAAATCTATTCTACCAAACTGCATACTTTATAGGGTTTGTTTTGAGAATTATATATAAAAAGCCATTCCTCAAGCTTAGTGCAAAGCTGAGCACACGGTGAGGGATCGATAAATCTAGATAATTTGTTATTAATGATAATTTTCATTATTTGATTGATGGTCCTATTGAGGCTCAGAGAGATTAGGTAATTTGCCCAGGTTCACACAGTAGTAAGTAAAGAGCCGTAATTCAAACCCATATTTTCCAAATGCTTTTATTTTTGGTGGAAACACACGGGCCTGTCTGGAGTCTCAATGGAGTCAGGGTATGCATCCTGAATACCCAAGTCAGGCCTATTTAGGAAGTTAGATCTCAGAAATTGGACATTCAGAGAGCAAACCTGGGTGAGCAAAGACCAACTCCAAGTCTGGGGGCCAAGATTATAATAAGAAATCACAAGTACTCCTACTATGCATTGAGCCCCCCTGTGTGCCAGACACTAAAATTAGTCTTAGCAGGGATCATGTCTCTACTCCTCTCTGCAACCTCATGAGTAGTTGCTCTTTAGTAGGTTTATTTTTTTAAACAATTTATTGAAGTATATCGTTCATACATGAACATACATAAACTATAAGTGTTCAGTAAACATCGTGAACTTACAAAACAAACATGCATAACATCATACAGGGCTCCCACGCATCACCCCACCACAAACACCCTGCATTGTTGTGAAACATTTGTTAACAAATCATGAAAGAGCATCGTCAAAGTATTACTACCAACTATAGACAATATCTTCCTCCCCTATACATTTTTTTAAGGATTTATTTATTTATTTACTTTTATCCATTTTTTACACCCCACCCCCTCCCTGTTTTGGCTGTTTCTGTGTCCATTCGCTGGGCAACTCTCTGTGTCTGTTCCCTGCTCTCTTCTCTCATCCTTCTCCTCCTGTCTTCACTGGGATTCGATACTTGGAATGTGGGAGAGAGGCATCCTGCCACCTGCACCACCTTAGTTCCTGATTTTTCTGTGCGTCTTGTCTTGGCTCTCCCTTGTGCCACTCTCCTGTTACGTCACCTTGCTGCATGGCTTCTGGGATCTGGTGGCGCACCCGCTCGTGGGGCCTGGAGGCACACCCGCACACAGGGCCTGGTGGCCCATGCACCTTCTATATTTTTCTTTTTTTAAATTTTTACCGGGAGGTCCCAGGGATTGAACCCAGGTCCCTCCATATGGGAGATGGACGCCCAACCACCCGAGCCACATCCGTCCCCCTGCTATATCTCTTAAGGTTGACCAAAGATACCCAAAGTTACAGTCTTTTCCCATACAGGATGGTCATATTATAAATCAGGCTTAGTTTATCACCAGCATTCTAGAAACCAGGCCTAGGAAGAAAAACTAGGTCTGGGGGCACATGCGTGCTTTCTAAAATAGCGAATGTTTAGCCTACCCTGATTATCACAAAATCAGGACAGTGAGAATATTCGCATCTTTAGTAGGTCTTGTAGTTACACTTTTGGTGGCATGATGAGCCAGGTCAGGCTGGCTTATTGATAGAGTGTCAGAGTGAACAACTGTCATGACTTGGTTTGTTGGAGACCTGGGGTGGTTAGGGTCAGAGAAGGCTTTTCAGAGTAAGGGCTAGGAAAATTGGGTCCTTGAGGATGAATAGATGTCTTCCAGGTGGACTCAAGGGAGAGAAAAGAGACACTCCAGGCTGAGTCCAGCACAGAGCATAGCAGGTACCTGTCAAGAATGATGGTGAGACTAGATGCTTGTGCGTGTGATGCTAAGATCTCTAGGTACCAGGTCAAGGATTAGGAGACTGTGGGGATGGGCTTTCTAGGTGGGAGCAGATATTCCCTCTTCACTGTCTTATCAGAGTCTCAGAAGCTTGATCTCTTAGAGGGGAACTGGGAAAAATGTGCTAGCTGCTGGTTCTTTCCCTGCTATATTCCATCAGGTAGTGGAAGAGAAGAGATTTCCTCCATATTCCTTTCTTTGTTAAACTTTGTTTCCTTTCTCTGGTCTATCCTTTCTTCCACTGAGGATCTGAAAATTATGTGTTGAGCTTTATAGAGCTTTCCAAAGGTACCACATTAAATATGGGAAAGGATGATGGGTTCCCTGGGCACTTGGTAGTACTCTCTACTCTACCACGGTCCATCTATATTGGCTTAAAGGACTTGATGTGTGTCAGAGTTCACCACTGCCATCTCCTTTCTCTGTACCCTCAGTCCACAAATGGTGAGCCTTTTGGAACTTTATACCCATCAAAATGTTTTGACCAGACCAGACATTCAGAAAATCATGGTTGAGTGAATGGATGAGCAAATGACGGATGAATGAAAATATGATGGATGATGAATGAAGGAATGAATGAGCCATTTAATTATAGACCAATGAATATGTGGGTAAGTGAAAGAGTGGGTTGGTGGGTGAGTACATGGGGTTTGGTGATTGAGTGAATGAATTAGCAAATAGGGTGGGTGAGTATATAGGTTTTTTTGAGGGGGTGTAGGAAAAAGTGGGTAAAGAAATATCATATTAAATTCTCCATTCTGTTAAGTCATTCCTTACAATGGGTATTTGTCAACCACCATATCCTGATCGAGTGGATCTAGGTAATTACATTCATTCCACCAATTTCAGCTCTGAATCTAGGGGAGAGAAAGGCCCTTCATTTGTAGGAGTACGGGGTATTTTGGTAGTACAGCTAAGAGGGAGATCATGAAATTTGAGACAAAGGACCCCTGGGCTTGAAGTTTCTTATAGTCCAGTTTCCTTGATTAAGTTGCTACTGTAGCAGGGCAGAGAATTCATGTATGATCATTGGCTTCATTCATCCATGGTCTCTTGTTATCTGACAAGTCCCAAATAGAACCTCTCGTCTGTGTTTTTAGGGGCATCCTTGAGGGAGATGCTACTGAGGGTTGGGACAAAAATTGTCATGTAATTCCAATAAGATCTTTCAGACTACTTTGCATCTGTGGGTCCATAGCTCCCACCTATGGCAAAGAGGGCATACAACACTACACAGGACTCCCAGGAGGATACACACTTGCAGGTGCACCTGAGATGGCCTTTTCCACTCTCTGAGACTGATCATTACCTAAATGACCTCTGCTTCTTATAACTTCTGGTAGAATTCTTGCTTGAAGCCCTCTCCTGCTTCTATACATAGGCTGCCTCAGTCTTTCATTGACCTTGGTATGGGCGATGGCCAACTGGAGAGTAAACTCTATGTTTCATCTCCTCTCTAGTTGACCAGAAGGAACTGCTTTAGCTGACCATGAAGGTAATAGTGACAAGAAGTCATTTCCAACCACACCATCTCTTCCCTGTGCTATGGAAGTACCTTTGCCAGCAAAAGCGATGGGATATTAAAGATAGGAGAGACACCCTGAATAGATTCTGGGGTGATCAGGGAGCATATCATGGAGGAGATGACAATGGAGTTGGGATTTGATAAGTGAGGAGAGCTTCAGAATGCAGAGAGAGAGGGCTGTGTATCAGAGGACAGGAGCCCATGAGCGAAGCAGGTAAACAGAAAATAACAAGATGGCTTGGAGTATGAGATTTGAGGAGACTGATGTTATTGCAGCCGTTCACTAAGTGGACATGAGTAAACAGTCCAGAAAACAGTAGGTAAAACATCAGCTTGTACTTTACTCTTATGTGACCTCCTGTCTGCCCTGAGGGTCTTTGTATATTTGGTAAACCCAGCCAAGTTCCATTAGGCAGCAAAGGACATGAGTTATATACCTCATTCATTATTAGACTCCAATACAGCTATTCTCATGGCCGCTGGGATCTCTTTACCCCACAACCTGAACTGCCAATTCCTTGTCTCTAGGAGCTTCACCCCTATGTAGGAATATCTTTCTAATGCTCTGCTTCTAAGTTCCCTCTCTGTGGATGGATGGGGTCTTCATCTCCTGAAGAATGAAAGACTAGCTCTTCATACTTTCACTTTCTTTGAGGTCTTTTGGCTAGTTGGCTGGCTTAACCTATCTTTTTTTGTTGTTAATGCTGTTAATATGTCTGACCTCCAGGATAAAAACTGTAGTCATCAGGAATTCTAAGGGACAATCTATATCTGCATAAAGTTTGTCTAACTTTAGAGTTTATTCAACGTGGAGGTTAAAGAAATATCCTCTTTCTAAGTCCCAAATCTCCTATGTCTACACTGAGTAATGACACAGGATTGCCACGGGAGATACAGCTAGATATGTAATGAGGGGCAGACTGCTGATGATTGAAACATAAACCTGGCTGAGATTTAGACTCAACAAATTGTACATAAAGATGGCCATCTAGGAGATTTTATTAAAATGATAAAATTCAAGCATTTTAACATGGCTCTCATGGCCCTCAAAGTCTGGACCAGTCATTACTTTGAGCTTCATCTCCCAGCTTTCCCCACTATTTAATTCTCATTTCAGTCACATGGAGATACTTATAATCTCTTGAGCATGCTGAGAACTTCTATGACTCTGAGCCTTTTTGATGTTGCTTCCAATGCTGGAATGCCTCTCTCCACAAGCCCTATCTAGCAAATCATTTAGACCAAGCTCCAAATAACTATCTTCAATAAACATTGCACAACCTTAAAGAGCTCGCTCTCTACACTCCCAAATCACCTCATTGTGTTTTGGTCAAAGCAAAGATCCCAGAACACTTTATTTTGTATGAAATATCCCTTCCTTACCCACCAGCCTATGAGCTCCTTGGGAGCTTAGAATCCATTGTCATGTTTCCAGTAAATGTTTAGAAGAGGAATGAATGAATGATGAGTGAATCAAATGAATGCTCAGGTGAGGCAGTCAATTAATGAAAGGGATGAGTGAATGGAGCAGTGAATAAAGATGAAAAAATGAATGGATCAATAAATGAGAAAATGAACATGGCTATTGAACAAGTGAATGAATGGATAAGTTAGCAACATAGAGGATTAATACATTTATGAAGGATTGAGAAACTTACTGGATACAGAGAATTCTTTTTACGTTGAATGAAATATTGGATGTAATCCAGCTACCTTGGTATGACTATTCCAGTTAGTTCCTTATTGCATGGCTGAGCTGGGTAGAAAATATAGCAGGCCATGTTGACTAGGGGTTTCAATGTCATGACATAATAGTCACATAAGTAGAGAGAAATTGTTCCTATTGGATGGATAGATGAAGATATTAATTTCTCATTTCACTTTTTGTTTTCCCACAGAAGCTCACCCAAAGTAGCCACCCCTAAATTATCAATTTTCTCCTAAGGAGACAGGAAGATTGGGAAAATGGCTCCCACTTTAGGGAATGTGGAAGTGATAGCTGGACAATCTGAGAACTGCCCTTAGGGGCTTTGTGATGGTGTCCTAAGGCATGTACTTCTGTGTTGGTGAAAGGCTTTTCACGGTTTCTATGAAAAGGGAAGAATTCTGAAGACTTTGAGGTACCCCTCCCTACACAAAGGGGATCATTTCTTACTTTCAAGTATACAAGACCTCACTGGATGCTCAGCATTTGGGAAAGTGATGTCATGGAGAGAGAGAAGGATGGGAAGGGGGGCGGGGAGGAAGAGTGTAGCAGATGATGCCCTCGCCAATTACCAATCCCTCTACTCAGTCTTGCGTAGGAAACAGAATAACTGTGGGCATCAAAATGTACAAAATGTATTGAGTCCTGTCTGAATTTCTCTAGCTAAGCTTGTGAGTGTTCCGTGACTAGACTGTACCAAACCAGCCAGCACTTTTGTAAGGCTCTCAAGGAAGAGCAGGTGCTTCATGAGTTTAATCATCGCATGCTCATTTAGATTCCCCTTTTTTTACCTTTTCTATCAGAGAAGTTACAGGTTTACAGAAAAATCATTCAGAAAATACAGAGTTCCCCTATACTTGTCCCAGTTATTAACTTTTGTATTAGTGTGGTACCTTTGTTACAGTAGGTGAGAAAATATGATTGCGTTATTAATTATAGTCCCTAGCTTACATTATGGTTCACTCTTTTCATTGTATAGTCCTGGAAAAAAAAATATATATATATTCTAGTAAGATATATACAACCTAAAATTTCCCTTTTTAACCACATTCAGATATATAACTCAGTGACATTAATTACAGTCACAATGTTGTGCTACCATCAACACCATACAGAGATTCTCTTGATGAAACAGATGCAAAAGGAAAATATATGGGACTGTTGCCGAAGCTGGAGAACCCTTGGAGGAGTTGTTTATTGAGAACACAGACTGTATTTCACCTCAGGATCCTCAATTAGTGGAGAAGTTCCCTCAGTGAACGTTTCCCACTTGTTTTGACAATCGTCACCTCTTTGCAATGTAAAGAGTTTATGGACTTGCACAATATAGTAGTTACATCTTTAACTAGTACCTATCTAATAATTTTTAAAAATTAGTTTGAATTTACTGGGAGGCAGGAAATAAGTGTCTTGAGATTGTAGAGTGTTGGCTTTAGGCTTTAGCTTTGCTTCTTTCTAGAAGGGTAAGGTAGCTGCTTCGCCTCTTAACGCTTCTGTGTCCTCGTCTGTGAAATGGGGATAAGAGCAGCTGCCTCTCTGGGCTGTTGTGAGCTTGAATAAGGAAAGGGTACAAATGCTAAGCCAGGACCCTAGACATGGAAGTGGTAAATAAATGCTTTCTTGTAGGAGAGAACAAAAAAGTACCTTACATTTATAATGTGTGCTTCATATTTTATTGGAACTACATAAAAAAATCAAAATGGCAACAGGCTTTGTGAGTTTAGATAGGGGACCCCTTATAATAATTTTGTTCTTCCCTCCTCCTCAGGCATTCACTTTGAGAACTCTGGCCTTAATGTTTCTTGTTAACATTAATTTTAAGCCATCAATTAAAACAATCACGGTACTACTTACACCCTGAAGATTATGAGCATGTGAAGAATGGCTCACTGAACCACCTCTGGGGTCAAACTTACCTTGAATGCCAACTCGATTTTTATTTGGATTTTAAGATGTCTCCAATTAGCCAGTCAATGTGACATGCACATTTAGACTTGTCTCCAGATGATCTGGAGAGCACTTTCCAGACTCGCTCTTTCTGTATTTACTTATATGAACGTAAATGGAACTGTGTCCGTGAATTCCAGGTATCAGAATGAAATCTGTCACCCAGACAGCTTCATCTGGCCTCAGATATTGAGACCATCTATTTGTCTCCATTCTTCAGCATCTCCACCTTGAACTCCAATATGAAAAATGGAGTTTTAATTTAAAAATCACCAAACTTCCCCACTGGCATATCAGCCCTGAGGAACCCGACTTAAAAGAGTTTTTAATAATGCACATGGTCGAAGGAAAAATCCAGTAGAAGGACTTTTGTTAAGCCTGAAGCATTTGTTAACATATAAAAGCTAAGATTGCATTACACTTTTTTCCTAAGCCATATGGCCGTGGGTCATCCCCATTCATCTTCCATACTTTAGCTTTTTACCTTCCCTGAGCTAGTACTCCACAGGGATAAACATGGCACCCAGTTTGCCTTCCATTCTTTTTTATTATCTCATTAGCAGGAAAAGGAAATGACTACCATTTGACAGATACGGGCCGGACACTGTGGTAAGTGTTTTACATGAATTACTGCAATTAATACTATAATCTGGCAACATCCCTGGTTGTAGAAACCGATATTCCCTATTTGAGAGGAGGAAGTTTAAGTTCAGAAAAGTGAAGAAAAGTGTCCAGAGCAGCCCAGGGTAGAAGCAGGGGTACGTACCTCCTGTGAGTATGTGTGATTGTCCATTGCTTCCAGGTATAAACTAACAATAGCAGCAACTGCTCTTGGAAGAAAAAGAATTGACAAGGGACTGTGTAAGAAGGTAGAGAAATTATTATACGGAAATCTGTAGCAACCAGATTCGAAGGCGGCCCCTGTGTTCTCCACCTCCTGGTGTTTGCATCTTTGCCTGACACCCTCCACTTGAGAGCAGCTGGGCTGTAACTTGCTTTGAACCCATGGAGTATAAAAAAGGTGATGGGCAGTCTCTTCTGTGATTGCACTGTAAGATCACGATATCTGTCTTGCTCAGAGACACCCCTTGCTGGCTTTGAAGAAGCTGCCGTGTGTAAACTGCCTTATGGAAAAGCCATACAGCAAGGAACTGACGACAGCCACCAGCCACCAGCCAGCAAGAAACCAACAACTGGCAAGGAACCGAATGCTGCCAACGACCATGTGAGCTTGGAGGTGGGTTCTTCCCCATTGGAGCTTTCGACGAGGCCACAGCCCTGGCGGAAATTTTGATTGCAGCTTTGTGACAGTCTAAAGCAGGGGGCACAGCTAAGCCCAGACAGAAACTGGCATAATAAATGGGTGTTGTTTTAAGCTGCTAAATTTATGGTAATTTGTTATGCAGCAATAGATAACTAATACAAGATCTGTTAAAACCACACGACTCTTGGAAAATCATAATGGTCTTATCTAAGTCATCCAAAGCCCAATAGGCACATTCCATGCTCGACCTACGTGGTTTCTGAGGGCATTTGATGCTGTTGACCACCCCTTTGCTGAAATATCATCTCACTTCTCTTCCTTCATACTCTCCACTGGTTTTCTTTCTATTTCTCTATTTCTCATCAGCTCTGCCTGTGTCTTACTTCCCCTGCCAACCTCTCCCACATTCATAGTCTCATAAGATGCATTGTCAGCCTGCTTCTCTTTTCATACCATATGCTCATGGCATGCAATCTCAGATCCATGCCTCCTGTCCTGAGCTCTCCCCTGAGCTCCCAAATCAAAGGATGCACTGGGTTTCTTGTTTTGGATGCACTATGAGCCCTTCAAACTCAATTGTGCTCCTCAATCTCATCCCACAGTAAGTGATGCATGCCCCTCCACTCATGGCCCATCCAACCAGTCATTAAGACAGCTGCCCTCACCTTTCCTTCTCCTTGAAACCATCATCCACTGAATCCTTCTGGTTCTATCCCTGAAATAATTCTTGAGCTCCCCATTCCAGCCCATGCCAACTACTGCTACCTTGGTTCAAGTTTATGTCAATTCAGAAGGACTATTAAAATATTTTTCTGGACCACTGCTTATCATTTCCTCCTCAATTATCTTCATACATTGCTGCCAACAGAATCTCAGAAAATATCAGAAAGGCAAAAAAATTCACTCTTAAATGCTAAACCTCTCTGCCTTCCTTGTGCTTTATTGCAAGGAGGATGGACCATGGAACTCGTGATGCTTGAGCTCAGAGTCCTCCCTTTTCTCATTTTAAATAAATGTTTATTTTTGATACTATATATAATTTTTGAAAAAAAAGGACTCCCACAAATCCTGCTTATAACTTTTCTTTGGCTCTGTATCACCTCTAAGGTAAAGGCCAACCCCCCTAATGGGAGCTGTTGCTGGCATGCCAGCCTTGCTGGACACTGCCTGCTTACATTACCCTTCAATAAAGCGAAGCAATTTGCACTCTTCATTACAGATCAGGACAACTCATTACAGACCACAACATTTCATTTTGTGCCTTTATTTTTGCTTATATTGTTCCTTTAATCTGCAACACCTTTCAGGTGCATCTTTCCCTTCTGTCAACACATATCCAACCACAGCTACTATTGGATAATTTCTCCACTTTCTTCAAGACACACCTCAGGTGTCAACTGCCCAAGGAGCCTTCTTGGATCCCACTTGCCCACCCCACATTTATGTGCTCCTTCCCTGTGCTGTCATAACATCTTGCACTTTCCTTTATCTCAGTATCGACTAGGTGTCCTTAACTTCCAGACATAAGGAAGATGTGCCACAAAAGTTTGTTGAGCTGTCACTGAATTACAATTCTGTAGTTTGCACAAGTTACTTGATCACCTTGAACCTCTACTTTTCTAAAATGGGTAGTTAATAAACTGTCTTAAAGATTGTAGTAAGGATTCAATTAGATCAGGTAAAGTAAAAGTGCTGGAAAGCATCAAGTCCTTTAATGGATACAAACAGAACTTCCTGGTATTAAGATATTTTGAGGTCCACAGAGGTGGGCAACTTAAATGAGGTTTGAACATTTAAACAAAATCAGACACTCAAAATAAGATCCAGGTAGCACATAAAAATTATATAGTAGTTGAAAGCATGGGCTTTGGGGCTAAACGGCCTGAAGGTGAATTCTGTATCTGCCATTTACGAGATTTTACGGGTTTAGGTAAATTACTTATTCTCTCAGTGTCTCAGTTTCCTCATCGGAAAGCAGGGATAATAATAATAAGGTTGCTATGGTGATTAAATGTGTTAGCAAATTTTTAACTCTTAGCACAATGCCTGGTTCTTGAGACAAATCCTCAATGAGTGTGAATTATTATTACTCATTATGATTAATAGAGTCTGGGAGAAAGAGCTTTTTTGATGCCACAATGAAATCAAGCCTGCTCAATGTCCATTTTAGTACAGATATACAAGCTCCATCGTCCTATTACTGACACAAATTTTTACCATATTTGTACTCTTGGAGAATAATGATAGCTCTATAAAAGGCATTAAGACTTCATTCATAAATTTAATACAAAGAATGGGACGTACTGCTCAAGGTAGAAAACATATATCTTTCTCTTTAAATATTTGGACACACACACACACACATATGATTTTGGCAACAAGATTGAAAAGCTAAACAAAACAAACCTGGACCAGATTGAAATCCTAGCACATATGAATTTGTAAACAGAAAGTAAAGAACAGAAATGCCAAATCCAATTTTTTTTAGGCATCTGTGGAATTAGTCTCTCCCTGTGGTAAAGCTCTTCTAGAATTATACAAATTTTTGAGAATTCAGTTATAGGAAAGCATTAATGAGAACTGTATGTAAGAAATACCCATGTTCCTCTTTGGCTGGAGGGGGCAAGTGTGTGGATGAAGAAATATAGAGATGAAGAGGGAAGTGCCAAGTTCCATTTCCAGTTGTAGGGGGAACTAGATACCGTGGTATAGCTAAAAATGCTGATGTATCATGTGATAAACTGAGAAATAAAAAAATACTAAAATGCAAAGACAAGAGAAAATGGAATCAGAAGAGTAAACAGAATGCAAGAGCTTCATGTCATCTTGAGCACATTTGCAAAACCAGGAGCATAGAAACAGTTCTCAAGGCCTCTTGGCATCTCAGCAGGCCAGAGTCAAAGGGCAAAGCCTATACTTGAGCCACATGCACATAAGGCTGGGTCCCATAACATCTACATTTCCAGTGTAAGAGTGAACTGGACATAAATTGCTTTCCCAGGGACTTTAAAAAAATTATCAGAAAAATTAAACCTTGAAGCAAGTGAAGAGTAAAACTACAAAAATCTCTCAGAATATAATATAAAATGGTCTCAGGCTGATTATACACTCAGGTATCTGTCAATAGCAGATTCCAATCCTCTTTCGAGAAAGCCATTTTCAATAGCAGCCTTAAAGAATTCCTAATAATAACATATTTTAAAAAAATGAAGTCACCCTTTAAAAGTATCACAAAATACAAGACATTTTTAAACAAGATCCAGCAAAGATAGCAAGCAACAGAATCAAATATGAAAAAAATTAGATAGTGAAATTATCTGACTCAAAGAATACCTATTTTTTGCAAACTAATCTATAGTGACAGAAAACATATCTGGGACTGCCTGAGGTGGGTGTATTGGGCAGGACAAGAGGGAGGGATTATATGAGGGGAATTTTTTGGGTTGATGAATATGTTCATTATCTTGTTTGTGATGTGAGTTCATAGGTGTAGACACATATTAAAATGCATCAAATTCTACACTTTAAACATGTAAATTTATTGCATATAATTTTATCTCAAAAGAGTTGTTTGGAAAAAATAAGTATTTTTAATATGTCTACATACAAAAGAAGAGATTAAAACGTTAGATAAGATCAAGAAAGGATAAGAGTAATGATTGTATTAGGAAAAAGATGAAATAGAATGATTAGAAATTAAGATAACAATAATAATTAGAATTAAATTTCAATGGGTTGGGTTTAGCAGCAGATTAGACACAGCTAATGAAAGGATTCATGAACTGGAAAACAGATCTGAAGAAATGGTTTAGAATGTACCTTAGAAGATAAAGAGGATGAAAGAGAGGTTAATAAATATTGCATCTAATCTAATTTCCAAAAGGAGAATGTGAGAGAAGGTGTACAAGGTAATATTTAAGAGAAAATAGGTGGACATTTTCCAGAACTTACAAATTGGGCAAGCCAGACTAATCCCAAACAGCTTCAATAAAAGGAAATACCTAGTTGTCACACCAGAGACAGAACACCAAAGACAAAATCTTAAAAGCAGTGGAAGGAAAAAAAAAAGATTTTATCTTTAAATTCAGTTGATTTATTAAGAGCACCAAGAGAAGCCAGAAAACAGCAAACGATATCTTCAATGTACCAAAAGAAACAATGGTAAACAAAGAGTTGTCTATATCAGAAAAAATACATTTCAAGAATGAGAGTGAACTGAAGAAATATTAAGAAAACAAAAATTGAGATTGTTTGTCCCCAGGTCTTCTCTAAAGAAAATGCTAAAGATTGTTCTTTAGGTAAAAGTCAAATGAACCTAGATTAAGTCCTGAAATTCAAAGTAAGAGTAATAATCAAAAGAAGTGGTAGTTGTGTGGGGAAATCTAATCAAACACTGGCCATCAAAAAAAATTGAATGGAGCAGATGTTGGGCATCTGCTTCCCATGTATGAGGTCCTTGGTTCAATCCCTGGTACCTCTTAAAAAAAAAAAAAGGAATAACAAATAGTCAATGCAAAAGAAGGCAAGAAATTAGATAAAACAAATATAGAAGAGACATGTTAATAGATCGTTAGGATATCAATTGCTACAAATAACTCTAAATATATAAAAAATTATAATAAATATACATTACCAAAGGCTCCAGTTAAAAGATATAAAATTTCAGAATTGATACAAAATAAATCCCAGCCATATGTTTAAAAGAGATACATTTAATACTCAGGGTTACAGATAGCTTGAAAGCAAAATTAGGGAAAAAGATATATCAAACACTTACTAGTCAAAAGAAAGCAAGTTGTAGCTGTATTAATATAAGTAAAATGAGCTTTAAAGAAAAAAAATAAAGAGGATCACATAATAATTATGAAAGGCTCCATTACAGTTTAAAAACCAATGCATCTATGAAGATAGTGTTAAAATACAGAAAGCAAAAACTGTCAGCTTCAAAGAGACTGAGAAACACTTCGTTAAGGGGGAAGATTTTAAATCTACTTCCACTGGTAACTGGTAGATCTGGAGCATACAATGTTAATAAAGACACATGGAACATGCTTGAAAGTCAGGCTCACACAGACGACCAGATTCAAGTCCAGACACTGACACTTAACCGTGGCCAGGGGCAAGTCACTTTGCCTCTCTGTAGCTAAGTTATCACAACTGTAAAATGGGGAGAATATATGAGTTAATATATTATATATATTAAGTATTAAGACTGCTGCCTGATGAATAATAGTTCTAAAATATTAAATATTATTTTTAAATTGAACCAATGGCTATATACAGGATACTGTCACCAACAATTGAAGAGTGCATATTCTTTGCAAATACACACAGAACAAATATAAAAATTGACCACATACTAGGCTAAAAGAAGTCTCACTCATAGTATATGTACAGTTTTTATTTTTTGCTACAAAGCAAGTAAATTAGTTTCAATATTAAGAAAATTAGGAAAACACTATATGTTTAGACATTTGGAAATATACTTTTGAATCACTCATACATTAAAGAAGTAATTATAATAAAATTTAGAAATATTTAGAGTGGAATGAAAAGAAAACTTAACCTTTTAAAATGTGTGTGATACAACCACAGCAGTATCTAGAGGAAAATTTATATTCTTAAAAGATTATGTTAAAAGAAATGCTACAAATTAATGAGTTTATTCTTCAATTTAAGAGGTTAATAGAAACATGAGAAATTACAAGGAAGGGAATGATAAAAATGACAGGAAAAAAAATGAAATAAAGACATGGAATAGAAAGGCTCAATAAAGTCAAAACTAGATTTTTGATAAGATAAATATCTTGTCAGATAAGATAAGACTTTATCAGAAAGTCAGGCAACAGATAATTCAGTCTTAAACAAATTATTGCAGGTTATAGAATACAAGAAAACACACCTCAACAAACTTAGGGACCAGAGTAACCTTGATATCAAAAATCCCACAGTGACCCTATGAGAATGAAAACGACAAGGCAATCTGCTGGTGACCATAGAGGCAAAAATCCTATAGAAAATAATAGCAAACAGAATACACCCTATATAAAAAAAGATCATTCATCATACCCAAGTTGAGTCATTTCAGGAATGGAGGTTTGATTGAACATTGGAAAAAAGAAGAATATACTTGACCATGTTAACATAATTTAGGGGAAATGACATGGTTACTTAAATAGTTGCAGAAAAAATTTGATAAAAATCATATCCATTCACAAAATGTAGTCTCTTCTACATAGGGTACTAGAATAACTGGATTTCCACATGCAAAAGAATGAAGTTGAACCCTTCCCTTATATCCTATGCAAAATTAACTCAAAATGTGTCAATGACTGTGATCGTCAGGCTAATGTGTCAACTCGGCCAGGTAATTGTGCCCAGATGTTTGGTCCAGCAAGCACTGGGCTAATTGTAGTACAAGGACATTTATGGACTTCATTCACCAGTGAGATTACTGCATAGACAGCTGATTACATCTACATCAACCAGGAAGATTGCTGTCAGCAAGGAGCGATGGCTTTCTCCTATCAGTTGAATGCCTTAAAAGGGGAAGTGATTTCAGCATTCATAGAGAACTTCCCAGCTCATCTTTGGATAGCTAATGTCTCCCGGAAATTTGTCAAGGATCTTCATTGGACTTTCATCGGAGCCCTGGTTTGCAGGCTGCCTGTGGAACCTGGACTTGTGCATCCCCACGGTCACATGAGAGACTCTTATAAAATCTCATATTATTGACAGATATCTTTTGTTGATTCTGTTTCCCTAGAGGACCCTGACTAATACAATGACCTAAATTTAGGAGCTAAAACATAAACCTATTAGAATAAAACATAGGGTTAAACCTTCATAATTTTGAGTTTGGCAATGGATTTTTAAATAGGACACCAAAAGTACAGGCAACAACAACAAAAAATAAATTGGATTTCAAAATTTAAAGCTCTTGTGCCTCAAAGGGCATTATCAAGAAAGTGAAAAAGATAACCCAGAGAATGGGGAAAGATATTTGGAAAACATATATAAGATAAGGTTTTAATATTCAGAATATATAGAGAAATCCTACAACTCAGCAACAACAAAAATAATCTAATTTAAGAATGGGCAAAGGATTTGAATAGACATTTCTCCAAGGAATGTATACAAAAGGCCAAAAGGCACATGAAAACTCAACAGATCAGATCCATAAGGAGATATCACTTTATACCCACTAGGATGGCTGTGATTTAAATTTTTTAAAAAAGGAAACTAAGTGTTGGTGAGGATATAGAGAAATTGGAACCCTTGTAGATTGCTGGTGGGAAGATAAAGTAATGCAGCCACCATGGAAAACAGTTAGGGAGTTCCTCAAAAATTTAAACAGAAGATTACCATAAGATCCAGCAATTCCACTCCTAAGTATATTCTCACAAGAACTGGAGACAGGGACCCAAACAGATACCTGTATGGCTATGTACATGGCAGCATTATTCACAATAGGCAAGAGGGAGAAAGAACCCCAGCGTCTATCGAAAGATGAGTGGATAACAAAATGTGGCATATATTCTGCCGTAAAAAGGAATGACGTTCTGATACAAGCTGCATCGTGGACGAACCTTGAAATTGGTATGTTGAGTGAAATAAGCCAGACACAAAAGGAGAAATGTTATATGATTCCACTTATATGAACTATCTGGTACACACAAACTCATAGATAGAGAAAACAGGTTAGTGGTTACCAGGGACTGGGGGTAGGTAGGAATAGGGAGTTATTGTTTAATAGGTACAGAGTTTCTCTCTGGGGTGATGAAAAAGTTCTTGTAATGTATAGTTTTACAGCTTAGTGAATGTAGTCAATGCTGCTGCATTGTATACTTAAAAGTGGTGAAAATGACACATTTTATGCTATATATTTTATTGCATTAAAATAAAAAATAAGGGAATCAATCACAAAAAATTATATCCATTCATGACAAAATTTCTTTGCAAACTAAGAGAAGGAAACTTTCTTCACATGAATTCACACAAACCCACAGTACACATCGTTTTTACTTCTGAAACATTGACTCATTCTCTTTAAGGTCCAGTCCCCTACCAGGGGTCCCAGCTCAGAAAGTGTAATTAAGCAAAATATAGTAATAAAAATTACAAGGCTTTGAAAGGAAGTAACATATCTGATATCTTTTGTTAATACTATGATTACCTACATGGAAAATTCTAAAGAATCTGCAGATAAATCATTGGAATTAGTAGGAGGGTTTAGTAAGCTTTCTGGACACAAAATCAATCACAAAAATCAATCACATTTTTATACACAGGCAACAAACAGATAATGCAATTTAAATAGGGATATCATTGATAATAACTTTCAGAAAATAAGGAACATAGAAATATGTCTACAAGTGAGATTCAAAGTCTTTTATGAAGGGAATTCAAACAAAAGGGAATGAAAACTTAAATAAGTATGGAAATTGAGATTATTATATGGATATGGAGATTGGAAGATTCATTATCACAAAGATGACAATTCTGTCCAAATTGGATCCAATTGATCAAATTGTAATTCAAACACTATCCCAACAGGTTTGGTGGGCATGTGGATATGTGTAAGGAAATTGACAGGCTGATTCTAAACTCTATATGAAATTGCAAATGGAAGAAAAGGGGAGATTCTCTTGAATAAGAAGAGGTTTCGTTGACTGTCCTTGCCAGATATTGATAATTACTTTAATGATAGTAATTAAGATACTGTGATATTGTTCCTGTCCTAGACAAACCAAGAAATGAAACAGATTAAGAGTCAGAAATGGACTTTGTGTATATGTGTGTGTGTATTTAATTTATGAGTAGAAGCGGCATTTCAGATTACTGGCAAAAGCATATGTTTTTTAATATGTGGTAGGGGGACAACTGTTTAAGCATAAGAAAATTATAAATTGGATTACATCGCAATATATTTAAAATGAATTTCATGTTAAAATGACTCGTGAAGGGCAAAATGATGAAAGTATGAAAAGATAATATTGGATAATATATTAATGAATTCAGGGCAAAGAAAAATTTCTTAACCAAGGCACAAAAACCCACAATCCATAAAAGAAAGATTAATAAATTCAATTGATAAGTTAATTACTACTGTTTATTGGAGGATAGCAAAGGAAAGAAAAATACAAGCTTTTCAAACGGAAAAAACATTTAACTACATATAACTGACTGACAAGTGATTAGTCTCCAGGATAAAAAAAAAGAATTCCCCTACACATCAGTAAGAAAAATGCAAGTGACCTAATAGAGAAATGGGCAAAAGGCTTGAACAGGCACTTGATAAAACAGGAAACTCAAACGGCCAATGGCAGATAAAGAGATGTGACCTCATTGGTAAATAGGGAAATGCAAATTAAAACCATCATGAGAGACTATTTCATACCCAACAAATGAGTGAAAATGATATTCTCTGACAGTAATAAGCTTTCGCAATGATGGGAAGCAAGGGAGACTTATTTTTCTCAGGAGGATGCAACTTTGGTAAGGTCTCTGTAAAACAATTTGCCATTGTCTTGTAACACTACAAATGCTCTCACCCTTTGTCCCGGCACCTCCTCTCTTGGGTATACCCCCCAGAGCATCTCCCATCCTCCCTAGAAAGTCTCCTATGCACCCTAGAGCATATCCTTTACAGATGCTTCTGGAGACATGAATAATCAGCCCTTAGAAGCTTTTGTTTGTCATGGGAACAACCCACATGTACACCAGTTGTAGAATATATAAGAACAATATAGAGTATTGTTGCCCAGCAAAAATAAGTGAGGCAGAGGTACATGCAACAATAAGGCCAGAAATCCAAAACAAACAAGCGACAGTTGCAAAATAGCCCATTGTCAGGAGAATCCATTCAGTATGATTCCATTTACATAAAGTTCCAAAACATGCAACACTGAACGACAATTTCTAGGAATACAAATGAGTGCTGAGACTATAACAGAGGGAATTAGGGAACTTCAGACAAAAGAAGAGTTGTCCCAGCTGAGGGTGAAGGGAGACCCCTGGCTGTGGGCGATGTCCAAGTTTCCAATCCCTGAACTGGGTGGCACAGGGGTTTTGCTGTTATCTTTACTTTTCATACATTATATGTATTTTAGGAAAAAACTTTGTGTATTCATTCAATAATTATTAAAATAAAAGAAAGCAGATCTATGTAGAGCTGATAGAAATTATTTCAATGATGCTAAGTATGCAGTAGACGTGTGAGGCAGACGGGATCACTGGTATCTCAGGAATACCGAAAGTCTTGTTCGAGGAATGGCATTAAGGAAGGTTGGAGCTTGCACAAAGAAGGGGATGAGGCAGAGTGTAGTGAGAGGTAAGAGACCTTGAGTGGAGTTATATGTCAAAAAAAAAAGGCATTTTTGGCATTGCTGGCACTTAGGAAATCTTTAAGAATACGTAGAGATAGGATCATAGATAAAAGGACGCACAGTCGTGCTTGCTTTGACAGCCCATATACTAAAGACTGAACGCTGCAGGGGAGATGAGCGTGGCCTCTAAGCAAGGATGACACGCAAATTTTGGAGAGGTCCATATTTTTTATTGTTCTGTAAACCCAGAACTTCTCTAATAAAGAAGAAAAAAGTAAAAGAAAGGCCGCCCCGTGTGAGGGTAAAATGAGGTTAACGCGGACATGGGTTTGCAGCCCCTGCTGACGTTTGGTGGCGAGGTCTTGGACGAGCAATCCCGCCTCTCTAGGTGAGGCTGGGTGTCTGCTGCCACGTGGGGGCTTGAAGAGCGGGGCCTAAGGCCCGGCGCTGCCTGGAGGGCTCAATAAAGACACGCTCTGGGTGTGCCTGCAGCGGACCCATCCAGAGCAGACCCGCCGCTGTCTGCCTGCTGTGGCTGTGGGTGCTTCTAGGGCTGAAAGGAAAGACAACAAGGACACAGGTGTGGGATGGGAAGCCTTGTCCTGGGATAGCCCGGGCATCAGCGAGGCTGGAGCCTGGAGGCCAGTAAAGGCCAGATCACGGAAGGACCTAAGTGCCAAACTGAGAAGTTTGAACACGACTCGAAAACGATGGGAAATCACTGATGGGTCTCAAGCAGGAAAGGGATGCATGCTTGGAGGGTGTGAGTGGAGCGCATCAACGCAGAAAAATCCTAGCC
>JAKSZT010054523.1:3812481-3957098 GCA_026826555.1 Tolypeutes matacus
TAAAACAGAGGTTTAAAACCTGGTTTTGGATTCAGGTCGGTGTCAAATTCCTGTTCTGCCACTTCCAAGGTAGACGATCTTAGGCAGGTTACTAATCCTCACTGATCTCAACTATGAATGGAAAATACAACAGCACTTATCTTGCAGGCTTTTCATGATGGCTGAATAAGGTGATCTATAGAGTGCTTGGCATTGTGCCTAGTAAGTACTAAGTACTCAAAAAATGTTAGGCATCCTTATTACTGTTACTAAATTATTTGGACAAAAAAATTCTTCTTATTGTCACAATGAGATGGAAGATCGAATTAGAGGTCCAGTGGTCAAGCACATGAACACAACACAAGCAAGCCATATCTAATTCTATAGGGCACAAGTGACCAACTGGGCTGGACACTCAATGACTCATTTTATAGAGGAATTTTGAACAAGAGTATAAAAGATGTGTTTTCCCTGAAAGAACAGAGAACTTCCCATTCCTTCTGATTGGCGGTGAAAGTCCTTGAGAAAATCACAAAGTCACACACCATGGAGGTGACCCACTCACCTCTGCTGGTGACTGAGAATGGCTTTGCCACTTCCAATACAAAGACCACAGCTTTGCTGAATTAAAAATAAAGATGTAAACCCGTAAACCCAAAGTGAATGAGCAGATTGTTTAACGTGACTTTCCCTTATCTATACAACACATGCATAAGATAATGCTGGTGACATTTTTGTCAAGGAAATGAGATGCAGACCCTTAGCATCACTGGAGATGGAAGCTAAGGGGACGAGGCATGGCAGCTGGCAAGCCAGGACCTAAGCATTCATTGATAAGAGAGACACAGTGGATTCCTGCATATTCTCAGCACAGAGGATGTAATTGCCCTCCTGGCCCTCTTGATTAGCCACTTGGAAGAGACAGGATGATCTGCCCAGCCCTGGAAGAACTTGGAGACACCACAAAAGTTACAGAATGTTAGTGAGGCAAAGGAGCTTAGAAATGATCACATTTGCCTTTCCTCTTATAGATGGTGGAACTGAGAAAAAGAGACTAAACCAAGATCCAAAAAAGAGATAGTGAAGGGGAGAACTCCAAGTTGAGTGACCCTCAGTAAGGGGAGTCCTATTAAAATACCAAGACATATTTTGCCCAAGTACGCCCTCCGTTTCCTGCAAGCTGGCAATACATTTAATTCTACTTCACAGCATTCTCTGTAGCTATTGTTATGCCTTCTGTCCCCCTTGCTATTGGTTTGAGCACCAAGTGTGGTTCATTTAAGGAACATTTGAAGAGAGTTGTCCCCCACTGCTAATTCCTTGAAGCATCAAACTAAAGGTCCTGAGAGAAGAAGATGATGTATATTAAAGTTCCATTAGTCCCCAGTCTTAAGCCATGGCATATTAAGTCTGAGCAGTAAAATGAAAATAAATCTACACCTAAGAACAATGTGGTGAAACTGCCAAATGGCAAAGAATAAGACAATTTAAAAAGAAAACAGATAGAAAAGTCATATTACCTTCATAGAATTAATAATTAGACTGACAACAGACTTCTTGTCTTCAAAACCAGAGGCCAGAAGACGGCAGGATAGTAGCCGCAAATCACTGAATAAAACAGATCTCAACTTAGGTCTACATCCAGCCAAACATGGATTCAGGGCTGAAGAAAGACATTTCAGGCAAACAAAGTCTAAGACAGATTATCACACAGGGACACCTGTCAAAAGAATGATCAGAGGATACACATTTGGAAGAAGGGGGAAAAATAGGCAAAGAAAATGGCTGATATAAATAAGGATTTACAGATATCACAGTAATTATCATAAGGACTAACTGGGATGGTAAAACATTAGATAGCAGTGTCATGAAAGATAGGACAGAGGGGACTGAAGTTAAATGTGCTTGGTCCTTGTAGCAGTCAAGTGAATAGTAGTCATGACACGACTTTACTAAGTCAAATATATATTTTAAATTTAAAGGAAACCATAACAAGAGGATGAAAAGGTAATAAGGACAACCCAATGAACCCAGTAGGAAGCAGAATATAAAAGAAAAAAAAAAGAAAGTAAAACAGAGTAAGCCAAAAATTAAAATTATTGGAATAAATCTAAATTTATTATTTGGTTACAATAAATATAAATGACTAAAGATTGCTAGTTTTAAGAAAATTATATAGATTGGAATAAAAAAGAATTTCCAGCTATGTTCTATTTACAAGACCATCCATAAAGAGAATGACAGAAATGTTAAGAGTAAATATACATATATATATATATGACAGCAAACGTAAACAGTTTATGTAGAAAATCCCAAAGAATCTATATATAAAAAAAAAAAAAAAAAAATCCTAGAACGAATAAATGAGTTCATCAAGGTCTCAGGATATAAGGTAAACATACAACAATGAATTGTATTTGTATATACTAGCAATGAACACATGGCACCAAAATTTAAAATACAATGCCATTTAGAATGCTTAAAAATGAAATATAGTTGTAAATCTAATAAAATATGTGCAATACTTGTATACTGAAAATTACACAATGTTGATAAAAGACATCAAAGAAGGTCTAAACAAATGGAGAGACAAAACATGGTCATGGATTGGAACACACAGCATAGCAAAGTCTCAGTTCTCCCCAAATTGATGCACAGGTTTAATGTGATTCCTATCTAAATTGCCAGCAAGCTATTTTTGTAGATATACACATAAATTTATATGGAAAGACAGAGAAACTAAAACAGCTCAAATAATTTTGTAAGAGAAGAATGAAGTGCGGAAAACCACTCTACCTTGTATTATGGCTTACTGTACAGCTACAGTAACCAAGACCTGGTAGGATTGATGGGAAATAGGCACACAGATCAATGGATCAGAGTAAAGAAGCCAGAAATAGAGCCAAACAAACATGCCCGATGGATTTTTGACAAAAGTGCAAAAAACAGTTCCGTGTAGGAAGACTAGCCTTTCAATGAATAATGCTGGAGCAGTTGGACATCCAGGGGCTAAAAAAGAAGAAAAAATAATAGAATTTTGGCCTGAGTCTCACATCTTACATAAAAATTAACTCAAAATGGATTATGGATTAAAACATAAGACCATAAAACATTTAGGAAAAAAATATGAGAGAATCATCGGGATCTAGGACTTGGCAGAGTCTTTACATTTGACATCAAAAGTATGATCCATTAAAGGAAAAATTGGTAAATCGAACTTCAACAAAATGAAAATCTTCTGCTATGCAAAAGACACTTGAGAGGATGAAAAGACAAGTGACATGTGAGAGAAAATATTTGAACAACCACATACCTGAGAAAGAACAAGTATCTGGAATATATAAAGAACTCAATACTCAAGAGTAAAGCAATGAGAAAATCCAATTAAAAAATGGGCAAAAGGCACGAAGAGGCATTTCACAGAAAAAGAAGATATATAGATAGCACGTAAGCACAGGGAAATATGTTCACCATCATTAGACATTAAAGAAAGGTAAATTAAAACCATAATGAGATATCACTTTATATCCATCAGAATGGCTGAAATAAACACTTAAAAAAGTAATGGCAGCACCAAGTTCTGATGTGGGAATGTAATATGATAAAGCCGTTCTGGAAGACAATACGTCAGTTTCTTTAAAAAAACTAAATATGCAACTATCAGATGACCCCAAAATTGCACTCCTAGGCATTTATCCCAGAGAAATGAAGACTTACGTTCACACAAAAAAGTGTATGCAGATATTCATAGCAGCTTCACTCATAATAGTCTCAAACCGGAAACAACCCACATGTCCTTCGGTGAGTGATGGTTAAACACACTGCGGTACATCCATGCCACAGAACACTACTCAGCAATAAACAGGAACAAGCTATCGATATGTGCAACAGCTTCGATGGATTTCTAGAGAAGTATGCTGAGTGAAGCAAGCCCACCTCAAAGGTTAAATCCTCTATTACCCCATTTATAGGACATTCTTGAAAGGGCGAAAGTATAGACAGGGAAAGCAGACGAGTAACCCCTAGAAATTAAGGAGGGGGAGGGCCCGAGGACATGAGTGTGGTTACAAGAGGGGAACACGAGGAATCTTTGTGGGGATGGAATGTTCTTTATCCGCCTGGCCCAGTGTCAATGTCGGTTGTGATATTGCATTAAAGTTTTGTAAGATATCAAAGGGCACATGGGAGATGTCTATATTATTTCTTTCAATGCGTGTGAATCTGCAATTATCTTAAAGTTTTAAAGTCATTTAACCAACCAAACAAGCAAGCAAACAATGGCCATTTACCTTCTATTTACCAGGACTACAGAGACAGATAATGGCAAAAAAAAAATGTTGAGAGTAAAATATAATAATAAAATAAAATAAAATAGACCTAAAAGTACAATCCAAAGGAAAGGTAAAATATCAATATCAATATCAGACAAAATAGACTTTAAGGGGAAAAAAAAACATTAGGGAAAAAGAACTTCATTAGATAACGTTTATTTATTTATTTATTTTTATTTTTTTTTATTTTTAAAGATTTTATTTATTTATTCATTTATCCCCCCCTTGCTGCTTGTGCTCGCTGGGTCAGCTAACCACGCCGTGTGGGCGGGCTTGCCTTCACCAGGAGGCCCCGGGAACCGAACCCGGGGCCTCCCATATGGTAAACGGGAGCCCTACTGATTGAGCCACAGCCGCTTCCCTAGATAACGTTTAAGACAACAGTAATGAACATAACATAACAGTCCTGAATTCAGAGGTACCTAAAAATTTGTCCCAAAATTTAGAAATTAAAAATGGGCAGAACTATAAAAATAATAGAAATTTTGAGTTATAGTGGGAGAGTGCAACATCTCTTGGAAACTGATAGATCAAGCAGACAAGAATTTATTAAGGAAAATTCAAACAGTAAAAATAACAGTTTTAATCCAATAACTTAAGTGGAAATGAAGAATGAGAGTGACAGAAAATTTAGAACCATAAGTAGCCTTGTCCAGAAGTAGACAAAGTTCATCATTTTGATCTGCAGATGAGGAAGTGAGAAAAGGTCAACTGCACCTGCTTCTTTCTTAATTATTACTTTCTCTATGAGCCACTGAAAGTATCTGTGGCACTCAGCAGCCTGATGCTCCACCTTGGAGGCCACCGAACACCCTCCTGTAGATCAGAAATGATCAGTCTGCAGCAAAATGAGGGAAGTGAGAGCATTGCAACCCGATTTTCACAATAGTAACTTTATTTCAAAGGAATACCTTTATCTGTCACCGTGCATCTGAAATGTCCTTTCTCACACACAGTGCTGCTGGTGGTAGAGTAAACCATGTTTATTGCAGTGGAGGTCATTTCAGTTTATTTGATGGACAAATGGCACCGCTTGTAATCCTTAAAAGAGCTGCAGATGGACCCTGACTTTTTCTTCTTCCTGGTCGGATCCTCCTCAGGGCACAAATCAGAGCCTTTGGTACTGGATGACTTACTCATGACTACAAGAATTCGCCATGGTCCCTCATTCCAGGCACTTTTATAAGTGTGAGCTCTTTCCCAACGACCCTGGGGCAGGTGTTTTCTACCCATTTAACAGAAGGGTAAACTGAGTCTTGGAGCATTTCGGTAACCATCGATGCTGTGGATTTTTCACTCTGGTCCTTTGACTCCAAGTTCAGGATGCTTAGCACCAAACTTACCCTCTCCTGCCACTACCCAAGTCCTGCTCGATTTAGGTTTCTTTATAAAGTGATTCCCTCCAAATCTTTGCCTGCCTAGTTTTGAAATAGTAAAGCTATTTATTTGGGAAAAAAGTTTCAAAGTCTCTGCATTAAGATCCTGTCAATATGCCCTCTCAAATTATATGCTTCTTAAGAAAAGAAGGCTGCTTTAATAAAAATAGAACTTACGCGACATGTTATTCTTTATAATTGGGCCAAAGATCACAAAGAGAGCACACTTAGAAGATAATCTGAAAATGAATGGACAAATAATAGAGTAATCACCAAATCCTTATTACTGGAAGCCGATGTGCACAGGAGGTCCTCTCTCCCCTGATGATCAGCCCTGACCCCTATTAATTTTAATAGGAGTTAAGTAGTCACATCAAGGAAAGTATCAGGGAGTTCTTGCAGCAAACCAACCCCACAGATTAAGACCTCCACTTTTGGCTCTCTGCTGAAAATGTGACATGCCGCCTGATGCTTATCTGCTTTTAATTGTGTGTTGTGTGTGTATGTTTTTCTCCCTTCCTTTTGCAGAGGAGGCAATTTGCAAAATCGTTGCTATCTGCCTCCCTACAAGGAAGAGATAAATTATACGAAAGGCTGTGGCATTTGGCCTGCTTGATATCCTTTGCTGATAAATTGAAGGGTACCTTCATAATTAATACCCAATCTTCCCTGATCAACTCCACTGCACTAAAGCTTGGGGATATCTGACTGTAATGAAAAACGATTGTTGTGATGCACCCTGTCTTTTCCCTCCTTTTTATCACTATCGTGGAAAATATGCACAGAACAAACCTACAGGAGGTTTTGTTGGGCAGCCTCAGAAAATCCCTTGGTTATATTAAGCAGTGTCTTCAAAGATTCAGCAGAGATCGCCTTGCTTCTGGGAGCTTTTAACAAGTAAGTGACATTTCCCTGCTTTTAAATATGGCTTTTTTAGATTGTGCTTGCAATAAGAATAAAAAAAAAAAAAAAAAAAAAAAAAAAGCCGGGCTGTTAGAACCTGAAACCAAAGAGATATAGATCCTCCTTTAGTTTTGTTCTTGAAATGGGAAGTAGAGAGAAAGCCAGAATCACAAAAATCAAATTAGATTTAAAGTTCCTGTGAGCACTCAGAATGCAAGATCAGGATAAACATTTCTTTCTGAACAACTAAACCAAACAAAACAAGGCACCATTTACTAAGAGTTTGTGACAGAGAAGCGAGACTGTGCATTTGCGTAGGACTTCATGACTTAAGAAAGTATTTAGAAAACTAGCTCACCAGTTCCCCACACTTCTGATTTAGACAGGGCAAGAATTATTAGGGGTGCTTGGCCGGTGAGAAAATGGAGGTTCAGTAAGTGGACAGGATTTTTAGAGGCAGACCTGGGGAGAGAATGCAGGTCTTCTGACATCTACGACAATTCTCTTTCCACAATTCTCCTTTCCCTAACCATGGATGGTGATTAACGAGCCAAAAAGTCCTCATGGGGTGTAGACAAAACAGAGAAGACTGTTGTCATCATGGTGCCAGTTTTCTTTCACCATCTGATTAAAAAAACAATCCCAGACTTCTGGCCTTTTGAGAAACATCCTCTCACTTCATGCTCACCATTCCTGCTCCTAAGTCTGCACTGTTCATTCGATTTCTGCCTCTCAGTCACACTCACCAGCTCTCCCTATCACCAGCCAAGTCTTAGTTCCCTGCCCATTAAGAGAGACAAGAGCAAATTCTCAGGGACTGGGGGGAGACAGCATTGTGGAGGGGCCTTGACACCCAGAGGAACACAATGCCTGGTTCTAAGGCACATGGGCCTGGGCCAGGCAGCTAGCTTCTGGAGCGACACAGGCAACAAGACACGGAGCTGAAGACCCAAAGCTTCCGTTGTTAGATGCAGATAATTACTTAAAAAATATTGTTAAGCCAAACTAAACCAAACCCAGACTTCATAATTTTAAGTGTCTTCCATGGGTTGAATAGGTGTTTGCAATTCCACAACCTCCCATCCATCCATTCTTCATTGCACAAATACTAGTTGAATACCTACTCTGTGTGAAAGTCTTGTCTACTCTGGAGCTTGCATTCCAGTAGCGAACAGAGGCAATAAGTAACAAACAAATTTAAAATCTGTTTTCTTGTATTGAAAAGTGCTGTAGAAAACTGTAAAGCAGGATAAGGGCATAGAAAGTAGGGAGAGGACTGATTTCAGAAGATGTGGTCAGAGGAGATGATATTTGGTCAGCGACCTGACCAAAGAGAGTAAATTTATGTAAAGTGTGAGGGAAAGATCATTCTGGGGTAGGGGATGGCAAGGTAGGGCCTCTGTATTAGTCAGCCAAAGGGGTGCTGATGTAAAATACCAGAAATCGGTTGGTCTTTATAAGGGTGTTTATTTTGGGGTAGAAGCTTACAGTTACCAGGCTATAAAGCATAAGTTTCTTCCTTCACCAAAGTCCATTTCCACGTGTTTTGGAGCAAGATAGCTGCCGACGTTTGCCTGGGTTCAGGCTTCTTGGGTTCCTCTCGTCCCGGGGCTCCGTTTCTCTCCGGGCTTAGGTCCTGTTTCCTCCACAAAGTCAGCTGTAGACTATGAGGCTGTCTAGCTTTGCCTTGTTCCACAAGGCCAGCTGTAGACTATCAGGCGAATGGCTTGTCTCTATCCCGGGGCCTTCTCTCCTTCCTCACGACAAAGCTCCTCTGTCTGCTCGCCTCCCCGGGCTCCAGCATCAAAACTCCAACATCACAACTACTACAACTCTGTCCTTTGCGATGATGTCTTTTTATATTTGATCACCCACCCACCAAGGGGCAGGGCTCAATGCCCTACTGACGTGGCCCAGTCAATGTCCTAATCATAACTTAATCACGCCCAGGTTAACAGACCAGTTTACAAGCATGATCCAATATCTATTTTTGGAATTCATAACTATATCAAACTGCCAAACTGCTACAGTCTCTTAGGACCACAGGGAACAATCATGACCTCCTAGGAGCAAGCAAAATGAGTGAGAGGGAGAGCTGCCTGGAGCCTCTGGGCCTGAGGAAACGCACCTGTGAGTGGACATCCCCACACTGCCACTGGCCAGCCTCATGATTTCTCTTTGAAATTGCTTCCTAATCTGGGAAATATGGGGCTTAACTGGAAAAAAAAAAAAAAAATCTGGACCACTTTGATTTAAAAATGCCGATCCCGAGTGAAGTTTACCCCATAGACTTAATGATCTCTCTTCTTTCTCATTGTCCTCAATTCCATTTTCTGTTCCAACTAGAAAACATGAAAGCCCTTTGGATTCCAATCATGGGCTCCAATGAAGTTCCAGAAAATCCAAAAGGGAGGAATGAGGAGATACGTCATGCCCTCTTGATGAAGTGTTCTTAGCACAGATATAAAATCATTCTTCAAAACGAAAGCCAGACTTTGGTGCAACAATGAGAGCAAATCATAAAAAAGACACAATGCAGTGAGTAGAGGGTAATTATTCTGAAGAAGCCAGTTCACATTGTGTGATGGCTCTGCTGTCACCTTCCTGAACATCTTCAGCTGAGTTGTCACCTTGGAAAGAAGACTGACTTTAAATCTGGGGTTCTTAACCAGGGGTCAACAGACCCCCAAGAGGTCTATGGAAAGATTTCAGAGGGTCTGTGAGCTTGAATTGAAAATTCATAAATACGTTATTCTTGTGGGTATGAGTTGGTGCAGGTGTGATATATTTATTAAATAATCCACAGTATAGTGTGGACTTAGTAAGGGGTCCATGGTTTTCACCTGACTGGCAAAGGGGTCTGTGGAACAAAAAAGATTAAGAGCTCCTGCCTTAAATCTTCAAGCCAAAGTCATGCTGTTTAGGAGAGATCTGCATTCCTTTCTTGTACATATATGGAAGGCATGGACAGAAAATAATTAAGAAATCAAGAATTATTCTAGAAAAAAAGTGTCTCTTAATTCTGCTTTGCAAAGAAAAAATAAATTTATGAGTTCCTCAGTAATACATTGTTGTATCTATTAAATTTATTGAATAAAATATTGTTTTACTTTCTTTCAATGATTTAGGATTTTGTCTTAAATCTACCAGTTGCAAGAGTGCTCAAACAATTCCTAAACAATCATTAATAGCTAAGTACATCATGCTAAAAGCACTCCTGATGAAGAAAAACTGTGGATCTGAGGATTAGAAGATAAAAGTCCAAGTCTTCCTTTACAGCTCTTCCTTTACAGCTGTGTTACCTTAGTCAAGTTGCTAGATCTGTCTGAACTTCAATTTCATAATCTATAAATTGGAGGTATTCGCAGGTGTCAAACTTCTTCATAGGATGAGGCACAAAAAAATGTATATGATACAATCGTTCTGCAAATAGAAAAAACTGACACATAGGAAGGAGGAGATGGAAGAGAAGAGAAAGTTAGGAGAGGAAGAGGAGGGAAGGGGAGAGCGGAGAAAGGATTTTATTTTTGCTCATTTTAACACTAGTTAGAGTGGGGTCTGACTACAAGGAATTGAATGGCAACCAGTAGTACCAGGGCCAATATTCTCTCTTCAGCATGTCTAACAAAATTTCCAGAGCTGCACACATTTCTTGGTTTTATTTATTATCCTTTTCATTTCCACTTTTAAGGGATAAATAATCCTCAGAAGGGTAGTATATTCTATTGATATTAGCCATTACTCAAGCTTTACACAGCCTCACTGTCCATAGAATAAAGACCAATTTTTTCTAGAATTTAGGGATCCCCAGATTTGTCTTTAATCTCCCTGACAAACGTGATTTTGCTTTCTCTAATCTTTCTTAAATACACTCAATTTCACCCCGGTTCATCTACACTTGGAAGAGATGGTGAGAGGAGCTTGGGAAGGACCTGGACTCTGAAATCTTGATATAATCAGGGAGGAAGCTGGCTACAAGCTGGAAAGAGAACACTGGAAGTCTTGGTAAGGATATTCAGGACCTCGGCCACTGTATGGTAGATCATTCATGGAATGCTGCCAGCCACGTTAGGAGGTAGGCATTGTTTTTGTCTAGCCTACAGTTTAAAAAAATCTTGAGGTTCAGAGCATTGAAACAGCTCATAACTGGCAGAGGTGACCCTAGCATCCATACCTTCAGACACAGAAGGCTGTTCTTTGTCTGTTACAGGTAGTTAATGGTCAAATCATAGAAGGTCTTGAAACCCCAACTAAGGAGCTTGGGACCGCTCCTACAGAGGTCGTAGTTAAATTGAAATTTTTGTGTGGGGATATGACTTGATGAAAGTGGTGTTCTGCAGGCCTGATTCAATGGCAAGAAAATGTTTGTGGGAAAGCAAGCTAGAAGGAGGCAGGATCGGAGTCACAAGGACAGCAGTGGGAACAGTCAGGAAGCAAGACGTATTTGGAGTAAGGAACATATAATGAAATTGCCAAGAGCAAAAGAAAGACCAGGGAGACAGGAATGACTGGAAATTGCATATGCAAGATGGAGAACTAAGACCAAAGGGGACAGAGAAGCAAGGGGAGCACTGACGGGTTATGAATGATGGAGGAGGTTGGGATTGAACAGAAATTTGGTCCCTCCTGGAGATCACAATAAAGTGCTCCCTAACTCTGGAATCAGTATTTTCCTCTAAGAATTTCAGGTGTTGAATCCACACACAATGGGTGGATTAGCCATCCTTGGGCAAAATCCCATCCACAGTCTTTGAACGTGCATTGAAACTTGGGTACAGCTGAAATCCCAACCAAAGGGATCCTCGATAATATCTGAGAGGAAGGGCCAGGGTGAGGCTATAATTTAGTAAGTGGGTACCTGGTGGGGTGTGTCATAGTCAGCAGAAGAAAATCTTTGAGATCGGCTGAGAGCCTGGGACACAGAAATGGGAAGTTCAGAGATCCAGACCAAGTAGCACCCATAAAAAACTATCCCAACAAGAGCACCCTTTAACATGGAGTTTTCCCTGGTGGTGAAGCAGGCATGAAGCTGTCTTAACCCGATGTCAGAGCCATACTCACTGAGCAGTCTTTGAGCCTCACTGGCTTCTCGATTTATCTACCTTGGAGAGTGAACTACTTGGTCAGTATGAGCATTTTGTCACTGACAAGTCAATTTGTCACTGAAATGGAATCAATTAACATTTTGGCAGTTGTACATCTGACTTTTTGAGCTTGCGTAGTATGAATCTAGATATAAGATATGGATCTGCTCCACTCTCCACTGACCTGGTGGAGTTCCTGGGTGCACAAGGTGAATGGCAAGTTCTGGCATTAGACCATGATTAACTGCTTCTAGAAACATCCTTCTGTAATCCCATGCTTTTCTTTCAGATGATAGCAATCCATAATCTCTTGACTGCTTAGGAATGGTTCACCTCCATGTGAGTTTTTTGATGGCCAGACTTGGTCATATATGTCTTTTTCAAACTCAAAGACTTAGGTGATTAGAGAATGAATGCATGGATGAACGAATAAATGAAAGTTTGCTTATCTCCAGCCTCTTCATTTCCCAGAAGGGTTCTAATTTTGATGTCGTATTTGTGTGTGGGTGAAATACTTTCTTTAAAGTTTTGCTCACACCAAAATAAGCATTGGTAAAAGCAATTTCCATAAACTTTTCACTGTGCTCAAACCACACACAGCCCTTTATTAACGACACTTCCAAGCTCTATAACTGCTCAAATTGGCAAAGGGGAGTTCTGTGCTCACAGAATGTAATTCAAGAACCAATAAAAGTTGATTACATGCATATGAAACGTATGGGCTGGGGGTAGGAGTCCTGGGTGGCTTACAAAGTGAGTGTCATGTTTCATCTTCTGCCTGGGGTTTTAGGGGAGACCTGTAGGAAGCCACAAACATCCACAGCGTCCCTTTCACTACACTTCACGTAAACAGAATCATGTTCTCATTCAAAAATACATCTGCAAGACCATAGTTCAGAAAGAGGTCTAGTCTTCACAGCAACTTTAGCTTTAATAGAGAGTCTCCCTAGAAACTCAGCAATTAATCAGGAGGTATAATAGGTCATCTTTAACTATGAACAGTTAGAAGAAAATAGACGGTTAATTCACTGGTTGGAATTGTGGCAGCTGGAGGAACATGATCTTATGTGATGAATGAGTTTATTTAACTTTAAAATACATGCAAAAATAAAGCCACATTTCTTTCTCCAAAATCATGGCATCTACTGCTAAGTGTTGGTGAGAAGAAAATGCCTGGATATGGTGCTGGTTTTCTCCGAGGCCTTGGTTGCAGTGATACCCAAAGCCTTGTGCCAGCCAGTGTCGAAATGCGGCCACCTCTGGGTAGCAACAGGGCAGCTGTTTGCCAACTCCACAGCACAGCTGGTTCCATACAGGAAATGAGGGAGCCCTTCTCCAGGGAAAACTACGGGGAGTTTTTGGTGAGCAGAATGCAATTACCCTGGCTGGAAATTCGCCAGATTATGAAGTAAACACTCAACCGTTGGTAAAAGCATCATGGGGCTTTCTCCCACATAGACTGTGTTTTAAACAGAAGACAGAACGAGAATATAATCATGATTATATAATTATGATGATGTTAGAAACGATAATATATTTCAATAAAGATGCTTTAACTTCTCAGGGTTGAGAGTGAAAAGTGGTGGATTCATCAATCGAAAACAATGGATTCATGACAAATGATATATCAGCACCATCACCTTGACTGTCTTCTTCAAAGTCACTTGACAAGACTTATATACATTCCTTCTACGTGCTGGTGACATTTCTAACGGTCATCTGCAAGACCGCTCTTGCTGCAGAGAAAACAAGTCTGACCCATGGCAGCATGAGATCTCTCCAGTGCTTGCATTAGACTTTAGGGTTTCACAAGCCTTTTTGACAGCGATTTCTTCTCTCTGTGCTCTCACAGTAATTTAGAAAGATGCATGTTTTGATGGTCTCCAATTTACAGATGAAAAAATCAAGGCTGAAAGAGATTGACTTGTTGACACTCATGTTGAGAAGTGCTAGAGTTATTGCACTACCTCCGTGCTCTTCTTTGCCACTCTTCCAGAGCAAACTTGAATAATACACATCATTCTTCCCATCTAGAAATGCTAATTTATGTTTCTCAGCATATTTTTTTAGTGCTGGATTTTAAAATTACATAATACGTAGTTTTGAAGTTGAAACCATCAAAAAGTTCAATCACGACTAGTTGACTAGAAAATATATTTGATAATAAAAATTCAGTTCAAAAAATGGATTACATAATCCATTTTGCTAAACATAGTCTGCAAGAATCTAATGAGAGTCAACCCTGAAATCAATCACTCGAGAAACTGAATTGTTAAAGTTCTTTTGAAGTAGTTTCCTGATAAATGGCATTCTTTGACAGAGCGTCTGGGTAAACACGGGTTCACTCATGATTGATCCTTAAGAATCTTGAGTTATTTTAAAAAGGATATTTCATTTTTATATTGATATGCAGTCAAAATGAATGACACGCAGGGATTCAAATTCCAGTTCTACCACAATCTGAATGACCTTGGACGAGGACCTTCATTTTACAGTGAGACGTAAGGAGGTGGAGCAGGACTGATATGATATGCATAGCTGGGGGTGATTAAATGATACATATGAAAACGCCCGGGATGACATCTGCCTCACAGTGTGTGCTCCAAAGCTTAAAAAAAAATTGAATAGCTATTTACAGTTACTTACCTTCAGTCAGAATAAAACACTAAAAGAATTCACAGGATATACTCCTCAATAAATATATTAATTTTCATCACAGTCCTTTGAAATTTAATCTGGGCATTCAGATTGAACGGCTGAAAGAAGTAAACCACAATCAGGATCTGAGGATACAAAAATCACTTAAGAAATTGAAACAGAAACATAGCAGAAAACTGGTTCAAATGAGCAAAGGCCCAAAGCACTTATGTCCTATAATGGCTAGTCTCCTTCTATTTGACTGATTTTTCACTTCATTCATTTATTTACCTAATATTTGTTAAATGCCTATTAAATGCCAGGCAGTGTGCTATATGATTGAGAATGCAAATAAAATAAAATAAAATGAAAAGAAATAGACACACACACACACACAAAAGCAGAGTCATTGGTCTCAAGAGACTCCCAGAGTAGCCATTAAACAGATATGAAGATATTATTTTCATATGATAATTATGTTTATTTATAAATGATGGTAAGTTAAGATCAAATCCCCACTTGGAGACTATTTTAAAATTTCAAGATAATGTCTAATACCTTGAAGCATCATAGATCCTTGGTTAAGAATCACCGACTCAGAAAAGCAAAGATGGTCCTGGATGGTAGATATGGTTTGCTCAGATGTTATAAGTCTTTTTACTGCCTCCATCCAGGGCTTCTCTAGTTCAGCTGTGGGAGCCCAGGTCTTGAGTGTGCGCAAGGCAATGTAGTTTTTTGGTATAAACGTTGGCGTAACAGGGCTTGGTTCACATTATCTGTGAGAAATAAATGGGGTAACCCGATTCCAGTGCCCAAGTGCAAGTCCCAGAGTAGTTGACACAAACATGTTTGTTTCTCTTCTCTTGTGGACCCAATTGCTTTATGTTTTGAACCAGAGGTGCTGATTAATTTCATGGCACTTCTGCGTGTATATTCAGATGCCATATTCAGACTAGAGGGGTAACATCTTTAGGGCACTGTCAAGTCAGAGCGGTCATCTCTAACATCTTGTCTCTTTCTCGTCATGGCAGATAAAAGGAAAGGAGAAAAAACAATAGAAAAGGAAGTGGGGCGGGGAAGAAACTGGAAATAAAAATTGCAAATCTGGACAGTTCCTGAACACCATCTGAAACCTTTGTCCACAATTAGACATCACAATTTTCAGCATTCTTATCCCAGTCCACCCTCCCAATTAAATTGGTCTGCACTTGTCAACAAGATCTTACAAAAACATATTTCTGCCTTTTGACTAAGCTGCATGGCTCTACCATTAAATGTAGCATCTAAATCTCTTCCTTTTCATTGTGCAACTCATGACCTTTAGGAAAATTCACCATGTTCATTATCCATTTACTCTAAAACTGGAGTCTTATCCAATTCCTGAAGCATATTTGGAAGCTGAAGAAATATAGTATGGTTAGATTTGCAAAATTCATTTTTGTGTCTCCAAATAATGACCTGTACTGAGAAGAACTCAGGACAAAAGTTAGGTAAGGGGTTTAGGTTGTATTCTAATAGATGCACTGTGTGATCTTGGGAAGTTACTGGGTGGTTTTTGTTTTTGTTTTGTTTTGTTTTGTTTTATTTCAGGTTTCTTACCTATAAAACGAGAGGGCTGGGCATTAGACTTTAGGTATCTTTCTCTTTCAGCAATATGATTCATCACTCATAGAATTCTTTGGTCCTGTTGCCCCTCAAAGTCATTACTGGCCCAACACGATTTTCATACCATTTCTTAATTTCATGAGGAGGTCTTAGACAAGAGTAATGACTGACATTCATTTCTCTTTCACAACCAATGAAATATTGGAGGGCCTAAGGGTTTCCAAAGGGGATGTCTTATGATTTTATGACATTTTCATTGATGAGATTGGTCTTCTCATCACAATAAACTGAAATAACATTAAAACAATTCAAGACACACACACACACACACACACACACACACTGGTGTGAGGGTTGTGGCAGGGGGCGTTTTCCTGTCCTTTTTATTGCTGAGCGTCTGTGGGATCAAGATTTGGCATGTGTCGGTCATATTTTTACTAGGATATGGTGTATTGAGGAAATTGGATATGATTTGGAAACACAACTTATATAACAGGCATAATTTACATAACCTCTTAGGTGTCAGTCGAAGAGATTGTACTTAGTTGTAACTTGGGCCTTTGAAAAGCCATCTAACCTCTTCTCATTTCATGATCCCTTCCTAACAATCCTTTCCAGACCCCCAGGAATGGAGTTTTTGGAGACCGCAAGCCACACCCCTGCACCCTTACCGTGAGAGTGCACCATATTTTTCATTTCTTCAACTTGCATCGGCAATCTGTTTTAGCATAATTTACACATTTACACATTTTAGAGAGCAAAGCACAGTCATGCAACTTAATTCCAAAAAACATAAGCACTGAAGCCTGCCTCTGCACATTAGCTTTGCAAAGCATATGAATGCCTTTGCTGAAACCCAATCCAAGGCACACGCCTGTTTGGAATCAGTGTCATAATTTCCCAACCCCATTTCTCCGGGGTGGCAATTTACGAGCCCACTTGGTTGACCTTTCAATGCAGCTTGGGGGTAGCAAGCCTTGCTCCAGCTTCAATGTGACCCTACACACACTGAGAATTCTGCACAAGCGCTTGCTTCCAAGTGTCAGGGAAGCAGGTTTGGGCCCGACTTTTCTGTTAAGTGTACTTTGACTGCGTTGTCCTCCCACACTGATTATTCCTTTTAAATGGGCTTATAAAGTTCGGGTGAAAACCTAGCTGGTGACTCTTAGCCTGAGCAGAACCTTTGGAATTGCACAGAGCTGGGTGAACTCTCTCTCACCTCTTTCCTTTCTGGCCCTCTAGCCTCGAAGACGGCTCCATTTCGTTTTTGATGAAGAGAAAGGAGATTTCTCGAACAGCCATCTTATAGGGAAGTCCTGGGAAGATGTACCTTAAAGAGCGTTGGCACAGGATGTCCTCAATTGAGACTGGTCCCCTTCCCTTCTCTTTTCCTCTGGCAGTGGTTTCCTGGCTAGAAAAAGGAAAAGGACAAACAGTTTGCAGAAGAAAGTATGTCTTGCATCTCTCAAGAGGAAGGCTGCTGGGAAAACCTGTCTGTGACCCCTGGCAGTTGTCTTAGTATTCAGGGTAAATGAGACTCCCTCCTATTCGATTGGGCTGTTTCCTTAAAAGTAGTGATGAAAACAGATTTACTGGAGGGCAGGATGACATTTCTATGGACTAGAGGCATTTTCCTGTTCATTTTGTTTGGGGAATAACCTTTCAGAAAGGGTAGATTTAATTTGGGGAGCACTTCATTAAGCGGGAACTGATCACTACAAGGACTATTCTCACAATAAAAAATGCCACCTTCTCAGAAGGGTGGGCTCAGTTTTTAAAAATCCAACAGTTTAGGGAATTGAGGATTTGGGACAGGAGAACCTTGCTGCTTTAAGTTTAGTTGGTAGTTCTTGGATTTCTTTCTTGTCGTGTCCCGTGTGTCCCCCCCCCCGCTTCTTGGATTTAAATAAGTAGTCACGCAGAAATACCTATTTGCTATTGCTGGCAATTTCTGATAAAACAAAATCAATTGGGATCAGATAAAATGAAAGTGTTTTTTTGTGCTAATTCATATGTTGAATATGTTCAAAGAGTGACAGATACTACCCTTTCTCCCCAAAATCTACCTTCCGTAACTACAGGTAGTTTGAGATTTTGAGATTGTTGTAAGCTGATTCTTAGAGGAAAACTTGAGGAAGCAGAAAGCTTCAAGAAATACAATTGACTTCACTAATTTGACCAACACAATAGCCTGGGGGCAAACACATTTAGACAAAGCAGCATTTATTGACTGGTACTTTCCTCCCTGAACCTCATACTATCTGAGCACAAGGATGCTTTTCAGTGACCTTTGGGATGTCTTTGGCAAGTCATTTTGCATGACAAGCTTTTACCTGTGTTTCCTCATTGTGTTGTTATTTTCTCTGTCTCTCCTGGTTGTTCATGTGAGTCTCCTTTAATAGCTAAATCTCAAAAAGGCTGTTTTAAACCAAAGCCTTGGAGTCTCTTCAGTTCTCCTTGAAATCCAAGTCTCTGTCCAAACATCGAGTGCATCTCCCACCTTCCTCTTTGGAATGGTATCAAGTAGGGCAATCTGAGCTTATCAAAATTCCATTCTTGCAGACACCCTCACTCACTCAAGTTTAGAATCTAATGAGAGCTGCCTGAAATTGTATGGAAATCAACTACCTAGGCCTCAGTTTCTGTGAAATAGTCCCTGGATTAGAAAAAACTTCTCTAGCAGCATAGAAAATGTACGAGGTTTTCTAACAAAGTCATGTACCCTGTATAACGAAACATTATGATTTTTTAACATTGGTCAAACATCATCCTGTATTTATGCTTTTAAATTTTTTGACTAATTAAACTATTTAAAAAATAAGTCTACTACTTAGTGCATGTTTTTAAAATGGTTCCGGGCAAAAGCCACTGTTTTGTTTTTCAATCTTTAAAATTTGCAGAGATTTTTAAAAACTCTTGGAGCTGAGGCAATGCTGTAAAAGAGACACTCATATGCTAGTAGCAGGAGGGTAAGTTGGTATAATTTTTCTGGAAGGCAATTTGCCAATACACGTCAGGAACATTAAATACGTTGGTACCCTCTGACCTAGTAATTCTATTTCCAGGAATCTATTCTAAGAAAGTAATCCAACATAGATATTTTCCATGAATAGGTTCATTTAAGCACTGCATGTAATCATGAAGAAAAAAAAAAAAGAGAGAAACTACAAAATTCCCCCAAACAGGTGAATTATTTGGTAAAATATTGTATATCCATATTAGATTATGCTAATAAAGGACTTTTAATGATATAAGGAAAATGTTTATTGATGAGGTTAAGGCAAAATGCAGAAAATAAAATTTTATGAACAGTGGGAGCTCAAAATGCATATGCATGGAAGATGAAGGCAAGAAATCATGCCAAGATGCTTATTATTGGTTATCTTCTGGTTTAGGGATAATAGGCAAATTTTCCCCTCCTTTCCTTATATATTTTTGTATTATAAATGTGCAAAAATATTCTGAGCAGTAATTATAATTTGGCCTAAATTGTGTATGTGTGTGTGTGCTCACATGTGTCTGAGAATATTTTTTTTTAGAAAAATAAAATATGTCTAGCAGGAAAGATGAAACAAAGAAGTAGTTGGGCTAAGTTCACATTTTTCAAACCAACTCATGCTTCTAAAATAATTCTGCCTCTCCACACACTGGGTTCCTGGAAGCTGACCAAAATCTGCTCAGTAATATTAACTCCACTTATAAAAAGGAAGAGAACATATTGAACTGCATTCACTTATGGTCTGGGTGCTTGGAAGAAATCAGTTGGTGAGTACCAAAGTGATGACATGCTTGTTTCTATTTGCATTTTGAAAATTGACAGATAATTGAAAGGAATCAGCATATGAAATTTTTCAGAGAAGCCGGCTGAAACACCAGAGGAGCTCTGCCTGGGGGAGGCAACCTGGCGCCCGAAGTCCAGAGGCAGAATGTTCTAGAACTGTGTACTGCTTTAGTTATTACCAAGTGGGTTCCGTCTGTTTGCAGGGGGCTGGAAGGAGCGACCCCCAGCTGTTCAGTCAGTGCAGTGACAGAACCTCGCACTCGGCGCTTTTTCTCCGCTCGCTCTCTCCAATGGCAGCTCCTGCTAAGTTGCAGAGAACCCTATATAGGCAATCATCAAAAACAATAACGTGTCTTGGTGCCTTTTAGGGCATCTGCAGGGACACTTGAGAGAACTTTCTTGGCAGACATTAATTTCTTATTTCTTCTTCTTATTATTACTTTTTTAAATTTAGAAATGGTAGAGCTGGCTTTCTATCAAGTACATAGTCAAAATACACCTTTAAATCATTCTGAAGATCTAACAGTATTTTAAAGGCTGCTGTCATGTACAGATGCACAGACCAATGGACAAAGGGATGAGATCCATGTAGAAATGCAAAAGAAACATTGGATCCATCCCTAATTAGGAGGAAAAAAAAAACAGGAAAAAGAATATTTTGTGGAAGGAGTGAAGGAGAGAGAGGAAGGGGCAGGGAGCAGAAACAGAAAGAGACAGTGATTGAGAAATAAAAGGATTTTTATTAACAATAGCAGGCACTTTGGATTGTAGCCGTGCAAATTTGGAAATCAAATACAGATGCAAAAGTGTCATCTACATATACCACCTCACTCCCTCCAAGGTGGAGGTGAGGGTATGGGGAAGCTAACACAATTTATCTGAGCACATTGCTTGCATGTCTTTATTCTTGAGCTTTCCAGTCTCCCACAAAATGTATTTATTTAACGAATGTCACCCAAAACAGCTTGGTAGCAGATGAGGTTTATTTAATGGCAGTAAAACAGGTGAAACATTCCCTACATTTTTTGTCTCTGTTTATGTTTCTCTATCACAAAAAAAAAAAAAAAAAAAAAAAGGAGAAAGAAAAAGAAATGGAGCTACTTACAGCTCTTTACACACTCAAATAGAATCGTGGCATGCATTTGAGAAATAATACAAATTTCGCTTAGTCACTGGCTTGAAAATTACAAATCTCTGTACTTCCTCAAAGCGGTTTATGAGTTTTCTGCCCAGAGGACAGAGGCCTCAAATCAGGACGCGACTTCATTTTATTTTGTCTTCCTTTCTTCAGTGCGTTCCTCTCGAAGATTTGCAGTCTCAATTTGGCACTGGCTTGCAGTGCTTTTAAGCCGTGTGCTCACTTCCTATTTCAGCTTTACTATGCTTTGGAGTGCCCTCGATGAAGGGGGAAAAAAAACCCACCGGCTCTCCTCACAGCCCTTTCATCTGTAACCTTTCTACAAGTAAATGCTAATTGAAAAAGAAAGAACACCACTAATCTTGGAATTTAAATGCATTTAACAAAACCAATCTCACTCTAAATTGTTGTTTCGCCATTCCCTTTTCCCTAACAGATGTCGAGAAACTGCAATTCCTATTAAGAACACTTGACTGTTTACTCAGCAAGAGACCCCAGCCCCAGCCGGCATCAATCTAAACGCGTTTCGAGACGTCAGGCCCCGGAAAAGTGCAGACAGTTAGTTGGTTATTTTTAAACCTAATCTTCACATAAAAGAATCTCGGCGTTTTCCCTTTCACTTTGTCACCCCTGTTCTTTTTAACGATGGCATCAAGCATAGGCAGGGAAGAGGGTTTTTATGGCCCGTTCCGTTGAAGTTGCTTTTGGGGTGAGCTGGTAGATTGGCCACGCAGCAAGTAGTCTCTCTGGGTAAGACTGGGGGACAGGAAAGCGCTCTCCCTTATTCTGCAGACAGAACACCTAACGTCGGAAATCGAGTCGTGTTTTCCTGCTGCTCCACGCGTGTGCCTGTGGGTCCCGCTGTCCCCAGACCAGCTGACAGGGCCTGGAGGTAACTAGGACTCTGGCCTGGGGTCCTGGCTAGCCAGGTAGCAGCTGGAGGGCCGGGGGCAGGAGGAGAGCTGTGTCCACGTCTGAATGCAGAAAACCCTTCCATTTACTTGGCCTTATCCTCAGCGTATCTTATCATATTTGTCATTTGTTTCAAAGCACTTGTTTAGCACTTGGCATGTAACGTACATACACACCACACGCAATCTGCGTGATTTTTACAGCGCTGTGTTTGCACTGGGTTGTAGGGCCCTTGTCATCTTGCCAGCACAAAGCTGCACGATTTGGAAAGATGCATCTTCAGAATTCTCGGCATTTTGACATGTTTTCCCTTTCCACTTCCCTGTCCCTCTTACTCAACTTATTGGGACTGGAAAGAAAAGAAAAATGCAGATATGGAAATAAAAGCAACTCAGAAGTGGAAAAAACATTCCTTGCTTGGAAAGCAAGCAGGACAGGCACATTTACTGGATACCTAATAATATGCCGGGCAGTTGTGTATTCTGGATTTGCCTGTGACTGCACAGTCACTTCTTTGCTCCGTTTTTATAGATGAGAAAACTGATGCTCTAAAAAGGTTGATTTAAGCCCAAAGCTAGTCTCTAGAAGAGGCCAGACTAGAAGCAAAATTCACACTCTGTTAGCCAAACCATGCAGACTGCAGCACTTTCCTTTCTCTCCTTTTGTGAGACATTTCTTTCTTTCTTTTTTTTTAAACTTTCTTTTAGAGGTATTTAACATGTATGTTATTTCTTTCATCACATGGTAAGTTCTTGGCTGGCAGAGGCTCGACCTGATTTAATTTTGTAAACTCCCCATAATTCGCACCCTCCAGCTATCCATACATTTGTGGTTGAATGATGAATTATGGGATTAATAGATACATTAATTGTTAGAGTTGCATTCATATTTGCCTCTTACGTGCAATTTTCCAGCAGATGTTGATTCTGCACTGTCTGCCATATTAAAAAAAATATCCTTGAGCATTTGGGGCTGGGTCCCAAGACAATTGGTATGTCTGATTCAAAATGAGAAGACTCTTCCCTCACACTTAGGAATTGATTTTCATGCTTTTGAGCCCAGCTGTGTGTCTAAGATTCTGTGGGTGAGAACAGGGTTGATTTTGCGATGTGGGCAGCCCAGGCAGGTGGACCAGCCTCGGGTTCTGGAGTCCCACAGACCCGAGCCTGGGTTTAACTCTCAAGTAACTTCGGGAACATTATCTTGCCCGAGACCCAGTGTCCTCCTTGCGAGGGCTGAATGTAATAGTCACTTCTCTGGGAGTGCGAGAATATGGCGACTCATCTTGTGGATGTATAGTAAGTGCCTATTGAATTTAGGAGGAATGATCAATTAGGGGATTCAAAAGAGCCAAGCACAGGGTTCAAACTGGGTACAGTAGGAAGCCTTTCCCCTCTTCTACTTTGCTCCTGGCTCGAATTGTTTTCCCTTCTGCTCTTCGTTTTCTTCCTCCGTCTTCCTCCCCTTCTGCCTGCTTGCCTCTCTTTCCAGGGCTCCCTTTCTCTCTCCCCATCCTCCTTTTGTTCCTGTCACTCTGCTTTTCCTGAGTCTTATTCTCCCCCCCAGCACCCCCCGCCCCTTCACAAATCCTGTCCTCCGGCTTTGTTCTTTCCTTGGTGGTGAGTAGCAAGTGGGAAGCATTTTCCGTTGCCTTGGGGGAGAAAAAGCTCCAAAATCAAGGCTCCCTGCGTGGGGTGTTTTTATGAGGCCTGCGTGTGTTAGAGACTCATCCAGAGCTGAATGCGAACCAAGGTTGATGTGCTCAAGAAGGAAGCTCAGGCATTTAGAGTCCCTCCACCTGGCTGTGAGGTCTGGCCCAAATCTTTCTCTTGAGTTCTAAGGAGGAATCCTCTCTGGGGCTCTCGCTGCCTGTGTGTTTGCAAACTCTAGGTGTATCAGGCACTGACGCATCAGGCACTGACGCAGCTTGCATTCGTTCTCTGAGCTTCCAGAGAGTAGATGACAAAAGAGGAAGCAATAGAGAGCGGGAGAGGAGGGGAGGCACTGGGATTTAAGAGTCTTCAAATAATCTTGTCCGACTGCTTCCTTTTCTGGAGAAAGCAGTTTTCAGGAGAAACTGAACCTCAGATTGCTTAGAGAGCCTTGCGCAGATCACACAGAGAGAAAGAGGAAGAGGGAAAATCTGAACCTAGGTCTGTCGATGCTCAGGTCAGTTTTCTTTCCATTCAATACCCGCTTGTTCATACAAAAGGGATAAGGGTGATGATAGGATTAGGAGATGACAAGGAAGGAAAGCAAAATTGTGGTTTGGCATTTTCCAGAAGGCCACAGGCTGAACTAGATTCGGAATCCCGAGACCACCAAGGAGCTGGTTAACTTCTCGAGCCATAGTTTCTTTCTCTACCCAGCTTTTCCTACAGCATTCCTTTCCTTCCTCCTTTGGGAGATCCAGACTCAAATCAGCTGACATTTGTGAACAATTACCTGATCCCCTGCAGTTCTTTTAAGCAGTAGATAATTTAATTTTCCTGATCAACTTCTCAGTGAACTTTTAGTATCCCACTGCACGGATGATGAAACTGAAATGGAATCATCCTATCTGTGTGATTTCATTCTTTTCTTTCAGGAGGAGCAAACTGAGCAGAGGGGTAGGAACTCAAACTTTGGAATCACATGGACTTGCATTTGAAACATTTTTTTCTTCCTTCTCTACTGCTTCTTGTGTTTCTTTAGACTACACGATGACTGAACTTCAGCGTTTGCACCTGTAACTGGGGATAAGGAAGCTGACCTTGTAGGAGCATTGGGGGATAAGTGGGGCCGGGCACGTGGAGGCTCCAGCTCGGTGCTAGAAGGTGGGACCCTCCAGAAGGCAGAGCCAGAAGCACGGAACTCCCTGCTCTGCTTCAGGCTGAAGCTTATTTCCCAGGGTGAGTGAACAGAAGAGATGAAGGAAGATTACAGCCTCTTCTTACGTATGTAATTTCATTCTCTTCATCCAGGAGAGTCAAACCGAGCCCCCCACAGGACTGAGTCATGTATCCCAGTTTTGATATTGTCAGAAGGTCTGAAAAAACAACAACACACAAACTATGACTGGTGGGCGCAGAAACAAGGCAGTTCCTAATGAGGCAAACACAACGGCTGTGGAGCAAGCTCTTGTCCCACGAGCAGGAACATTTCCCACGCATTCTTGGGCCCCTCCTGAGCAAAGGGCCCCACTGGGTCCCACAAGAAAGAGTAAAAAGGAACGAAACAGAGGCAGGTGTGCAAAGTGGAATGTGGATCTCTTCTATGTGTTTGACCCACTGATAGGCTCAGGAGAAAGGATTAGGAGAACGAAGAGGGACAAGTCGACTGCAGGACCTGAGAGTCTATGTTCTTGAAACTTCATGCAGGTGGTCCCACTTCAGAAGACAACAGAGAGATGCATCGTCCGCCATGGCAAGCCTTGGCAGGGTTTGGCGAGTGTCATGGCTCACAGCAAGGTCAACCTGTGACCTTGCCCAAGAACCCTTGTGCAAAAGCTAAACCAAGAGTCCCCAAAGCCACCTCCCCGGCATTTGGCTTTGTTTAAAAACTAAAACTAAAACCAAGGAAGCCTGACCTCCAGCCTGCTATCAGGGCCTTCTGGTCTCCCTTCCCTTTCAAGAGCCCCACGCTTCTGCCCCACTGCTGCTCTGGCCTGCTTACCACTCTCGCTTTCCTGCCTTCTCCTTTTCTCCACTGTTCACTCCACCTGGCCTGGCCCTTCCCATCTCCACATCTGACCTACCTGTCCAGGACCTTCCAAATGCCCCACGAGGAGCCTCCTGAGCCCTTCAGCTGCTCAGGGATTGGCGGGACCTCCTCTCTTGCACTGACTTCTTCTTACCCTAAATTGCAGGTCTGATCTTTCCAACTCACCCTTAGGGTTCCTGCTGACACAGTGGCCATTCCTTGTGGTGCCAAGGAGGTTGTGCACACTAATCGGTGTCCATGCACAAACTGGTGGGTGTTAGAAGCTACCCAGCCAAGGTCAGTGCACCGCAGACCTGTGCCACGCAGGATGTGAACGCAATGATTGCTCTCCTCTCGGCACTTGGGGGCCACGTGGCTCAGGTCGGAATTCTGGTCCCGTCGCTTCCTGGGTGGCTCCTTGGGACCGTTACTTAAAGGCTCTGTGCCTCGGTTTCCCCATCTGTCAAATGGAGAAATTAATGCTAGTTATATCCCAGGATACTGTGAGGATAAAATAAGTTAAAACATGTGAAGTACAGAACAGGACCTGGGCCTCGCCAGTGCTCAGTAGAGGTCAGCTCTGACAGCAGAGGACGTGAGCAAAAAGGCTCGGAGAAGTTCTTCAAGCCAATCCCTGCTGTTAGCGAGCGAGGAGCATGTGTTCAGAAAGGCCATGAGCCCGAGTCAAGGTCGTGTGGCCAGCTAGCAATAGGGACCTACCCACAACCTCTGACTCCAGCTGGCACTGAACGTTGTGGTGTGCATGTGTGTGTGTGTGTGTGTGTGAGTGTGCATGACCGCGTGAGAGAGAAGGAGAGAAAGGCGTGGAGGTTGGCAGGATGGCGAGGGAAGACAGCTCAGGCCCGTTTCCGAATCTGAGCAGATTTCTAATTAGGATAACATTCAGCTATTCTTATGAGAAAATGTGAGAAAGGAGGAACTCATCTCTGGGCCTGCTTGGAAGTACACGGTGGCAGAAGGTAATCAAGCTTTCTTGAACCTCTGCAACTGCTTGGCTCAGAATCAGGCATGAGCTATCTTTGCTTCCCTATCTTTTCCCAAAGCCTTTAGCAATCGCTAACAATCCTATTTACTCTGTGTACCAGACAAACACAGTTACTGCTGCCATCTCGCTATTTTTATCTAATATTGAAATTTCTCTCTCTAAGAGCAGCCCTGAATATATTATGGTATCTGCTGAATAAATGATGTGAGTAATAGACTGTGCAGAGATGGTGTTTATGAAGCCAGGGTCTAACTGAAATAAGGAATCGGTTCTTGTTTGAAAGGAAATTCAATTGGATACATTTTCAAGAAAGCAAAACCATGCCGTTTAAAAACTCCACACAGACTTTGGGGTTCAAGTCCAGTTCTCGACTGCCCTCCTGTTGCTAGCACGTGTCTCCTGCTAAAACTGAGGTCTGCGGCGTCTTCCCCTGTGAAGCGTGCCCCGTCAGTATCGCCATCGCCATCATTCTTATGCACAGTGGTATGTCAGGAACAGTTAACTGTGTTTGAGAGATCACCAATCATTTTCCCAAACTGTCTCCGCGCCAAAGGGGATCTAAAAGGCTCCCATTTTGCGGAGGAAGAGGCCACGCTCCGTGGGCCCTGCTCTACAGTGGATTGCTGGTTCCTTGGCGGCTGGGCCAGCCGTGCTAAGTGTTTAATACCCACTGTGTCGTTTTGTTTGCCCTTTACAGTTTGTGTACAGCAGCCATAGTGATGCAGCCAAAGTAGCAGTAAGGCTGTCCTTCACTTATTACGAGAGCTCATAGAGCACACGTTGATCCTCGCGCTCACCAACGACATTTTGGGTGACTGAGGCCAGGAGAGGAGGAGCTGAGAAAGCGTGCAAGGCCCTGTGAATAGCCAGAGCGGGAAGTCCACCACGCGGTCCTCCTGAGCGTGCCTGTCGTTGGCTGGCCTCTCCGCTGAGGGTTCGGCCCTTAGGGGTCTCAATACACACACGAGACACTTTGCTTTCCCAAACTGAAAGGCAAGAAGTCAAATCTGTGGCAAAGGAAGCGCTGACCGTCTTTTCCGCATGTTTCCTCACATTGTGAATCTATTTCCACGTTCTAGCTCCCCTTAAAGACAAAAAATTACAAAAAAGAGTCCTACAATTGGAACAACAGCCACAAAACCTCCCAGGGATTTCCTAGACAAATCTCTTCCTTTTTCTGCTGGAGAAAGTGATTTTGCAAATGAAGCTCAGAAATGTGAAATCATCAACCAGAATCACAAAGCCAGTTGATGACAAAACCAAGATCAAGACTTGGGTCTCTTTATTTGTTCTCAAAGCGGTTCTTTCACTCTCTGGACCAAGGAACCATGGTCCTCACTGCCTTGACCTGTTGGATGCACTATTTCCCCCCGCTCCTAATCCTAACTCCCTGCAAGGTGGCTTGTGGATGGTTGGCAAGATGGAGTGCAAACTCTTGTTTTCATGGTACCCCAAGCCCTGCTGACAACCCTGAGCTTTGGGGTAGAATTCCCCAGACTAAGAGTCCTTGGGTGGGTTCAAATGAAGCTCAAATATATCTGAGAAAATTCTGGTTTCCACAGTTTCTTTGCAGCAGGATTTCTCAGTGTCTTTCTTGCCCAAGAAAGACAAGGTAGAAAATATATCCCAACTTACTTGTTTAGAGAACCATGGTTTGCACAGAATATCTTGTATGGCTAAAGGTCTGTGGATTATAGGTCATGTATCAATGCTATAGTCCAGGAATCAGCAAACTGTGGTCCACAGGCCAAATTTGCCCTGCCGCCTATTTTGTAAATAAAGTTTTATTGGAACGCAACCTTGCTCTTTGGTTGGCATGTTGTCTATGGCTCTTTGCACATTACATCAAAGAGTTAAGTAGTTGCAACAGAAACTGTATGATCACAAATCAAAATTTATTTTCTATCTGGATCTTTATAGAAAAAGTGTGCTAATCCTACACTGGGCTCCATTTTCCTTTTTTTTTTTTTCTTTTTAACAAACTTAGAGTCTCAGTGTTAAAAACCACAAGTGTTCAAGGCAAAGCTTTTTTCAGCTTTTTAATGGTACAGTGGGACCTACTTTTTGAGATGGCCATTAGGGACCCATTTTTAGAGCTGTATCTTGGGGCCCATCTAATCCACTGCCTCCATTTACAGATATGTTAACTTAGAGTTAGCACGCATGATGTGACATCTCATGACCATTAAGATGGCCAGTTACAGGGCTGGGGTCTCGACCCAGATCTTCTGGATGGCAACTTGTTCCACGTGGGGCTGAGCGGAGGAAATTGGGATGGAGAGGCTGGGCCTCTTCCGCAGAGAGGCTGGTTGGAGGCCCATTGTCAGCTTCCCAGAGAAGAGGGATATCAGTTGAGCTTCTGCAGGTAGTGTGCTACGCCAGAGGCACTCACTGGGCTTGCCAACTCTGTGTTTTGCTATAGATTTAAATTTAGCTTTAAATTCATCATTTTTTTTTTCTTTTGTTGCAGATTGGCTTCCAGTGAACTGAATATTAAAAAGATATTACAGGGAGAAACAACCCGCCTGCCTGATTGTTCCTTCCCAAAATGGATGCGATGATGAGCGAACGCTTTCATTTACATAAACAATCAGTTGAAAGGCCTTTGCGAATGCTAACGTTCCTATTTGATGACAGCCTGATTGTAACCATAAATAACAATATTTTCATTGTTGGGTAATCAACCTCATTACTCAGTGCATCTTAGGTGAGGGGGCACTTACCAGGCTAAAAAGGAGATGATCAGGGAGATTAAGGTAAGTGCTTGGCAATATGAGAAGAGATAGCCTGGAAAATTTAAGGTGTGGAATCGACGTCTTCACCAAGGGCCTGGTGTTGTACGTGAGTTGGTTTTTGATTCATGCCAGGATAAGCCATGGAAGTGAAATGGATCAAGGGGGAAAAAAAACACTTCTAGCTTCCCACCAGCCTGTGTTGAGGGACAGAACGTGCCAGGCTTTGCCCTTGAAGAGCCCACGATCTGGCGGGGCCACGGGGACAGTGCCAGGGGTCACGACCTGCTGGGTGTGGTGCCAGTGACACATGATAAGAGCCTCAAAGAAAAGAAGTTTCCATGGGGCCCTTTCTGCGTGCACTTCCATGGGGCCCTTTCTGTGTGCACTTTCTAAGGCCCTGTGATTCTGATTTTATCCTTTTGTCCTTTTGCTTTGGTTTGTCTTTGCTTATTTTATTTCTCTTCTTGAAGTTTTAAATTCTTTTATCAAGCCCTGACATCCCTCCAGTGCAGGGTATTCAGCTTCAATATGGAGGCTGATGAATTTGCACATATGGGTTCCTTATGTGACCACTGCCCAGATCTTGATTTGGAATATTCCATGGACTATTCCAGCACCCCAGAAGGTGGGGTCTTTATTTTTAAATGTTGTTCGTTGAACCAACAGATATTTTAAACTCAAGAGCAGGGAAACTTCCAAACAAGCATAGAAAAAACGAAAAACAAAAAAAACTAAGTAACATTGATTCCAAATGAAAAGTACATTTTAAAAAGATTACAAAACAAGAAGGTAGGCCCGTGGGTCACAAGCGCAGGCTTTGGGGCTGCTATTTACAAGCTCTGATTTCTAAGGAATTCATCGGGCTTCTTTGCAGAACGCTTCTGACACTACCTAACTGAGACGATGAGGCTCAGTGAGAGACTCACAGGTACCTGTGGCGGTGTAAGTAGAAAAAGCTGCCCGGTACCTGGCCAGCGAGCGCTCAGGGCGTGTTTGCTAATACAATGGGTAGATAGCCACAACACGGAGGAGGCACTGGGTGGCAAGTCCACAATTTGTCCGTAAAGTTCATACAGCCAGAGGGACATGTTGGTGTTGGATGGTCACATATTGTGGAGTGTATAGTGAGTTAATTTTCCAATAAAAATGTGACATTGCAGCTATTTAACCTGGGGTTTATAGATGAGGATACCTGTCCTTGTATTTTCTTTTCCTGAGAACAATGGCCCATCCGCTCAATAGTTCGACATGCGAATGGGACTTGAGATTATTTCAAATGGCTCCTATACAAGGACTGGCGGCATGTCCTCCTGTCCCATTAGATCCCTTCATGTTAATCCCCACAGAGAGGAGGACAGCCTGATTTTGGAGGCTGATAGATGCCTGGCTATCTTTTGGGGTGAAAAGAATGGTCTCTGAGGTCCCGGTGGCCTGCACTGGGTGGTTGGCATGGGCACGTCCTCAGCTTTGCCATCCATGAGTGTCTCAGCCTCTCTAAGCATGGCTTTCCTCATTGTTACTGGCAGGTAATGAGATCTATGCTACAACCTACTGGGGAGAATTAAGTGGTGTATTCTGTTATGTCCTGGTCCAAGGCAAACACTGGCCAGGGATTGGCTTCCCCTCCTTCATTCTGAAAGCAGACCACAAGGAGGAAAGTTCTACTGCTCCTTTTGCCTTTGCAAACTCCAGAACATTCTCTCCGACAAAGCAGACCAACAAAGGGAGAGTTGATGGGTGGGGCAAGTGAAGCCCCGATTCTTTTCTGTTCCTTTAATTCAAGTGTTTATCCTTTTGGATAAACATTATCAAGAATTGGGGAAACATTTTAGGACTTAGGAAAGAGTTATTATTTGGAGACAGAAAGGTTTAAATAAGAGAAAACAGATAATTACGAAATAACTTCTCTAGTTTGTCTATTTATCTATCAATCATCTATCTAAATATAACCTATCATCTCTATCTATCTAATCTTTTTGTTTCCCACACCAATGCCTTGATGTGTCTGCTAACAAGCGTTTGGCTGTTTTACAGCTGGTAGAATTATTTTGTCAAAGGTTGTAGGTTGTTGTTGTTGTTTCAAATCTTTGAAAAAAAAGTTAGTTCACAGTTTATTAACTTAGATTACTGGAAATTGCTCCTGTGGGCTTTTCAGCTGCAACAAGACCTCAGAAAAGTGATTCCTTAAGACCAATCTGAAAGACTTAGAAACATTAATAGCTATCACTGAAACAGCAGGAGGAAACATAGATTGCCTTTTTTCCCCCTCTGCATTCAGGATCAAGTTTTTGTATTTTCCCCATAAACAACCCGAATCTGATTTTTCTCTTCTTTCTTCCTACAAAACAAATGGTGATTTTCTGTAATGATGATAATTATGTAGCACCGAAGGGCTTAAAGACACATTCACTTGCACGCTCTCCATTAGCACACCTCAGAGAAGAGAGAGTCTTCACTGGGCATCTCTCTTTCTCTCTTTTGTTTTTTTAGTTGAAGAACCTGATGGCTTAATCAAGTTCAGTTGTCCGAAGGCACAGAGAAGAGAATAGAGACTGGGGGTCATCTGGACTCTAAGCTGCATGTCCAAAGAAATGCACTTCCCAATCAAGTAGAGAACCTGCTCCCTCTAATGACCTAGGTGCCCTCCTTTCCTGGCTCCTGCCTGTCTTTGAAACCACATCCAGGTATGCCCAGATCTTGATAGTTTAAGACCTTGTTCCCAACCTCGGTCCAACAGTACCAGTTTGGTGCTTCCCATCGCACAAGGTAGCAGAATGGGCATCTCCTGTTTGGAATTCAAGTTCTCTCTCTGACGTGTATGAACTATGTGATCTCGTCCAACGTGCCTCTTCTCTTTGAACAGCAATATTCTCCCCTATAAATGGGAAGAATGATAACTTCCTGGAAGCATGATTCTAACTAATTAAATGAGGTAATATAGGCAAATGCACAGGGATTAGTGTCAAACATATAAGAGGTGCTTAATAAATATATAGGTGCTTATTTCTTCCCTCCATGGAATGAGTTAGCTTTGCTTCAAACATCTTGACATTAATGGAAAAATATGGAAAATGTGAGGTCCACTGAGGCAGAGATTGCCAGTGGATCGCCAAATTGGTTCCCTCTTCTTCCTGAGCATACAATTAGACCAGATTAGTCAGCCTCCCTTGAATGTAGGCATTGCTGGGTGTCTTTTCACACAGTCCTCCATGCTCTTTTCCCTTCTGGCTTGATGGAGACCAGCAAGACGAACTTGAAAGCCATCCTTCCGTTCAGGAGCACACATTTTAGTACGAACATGAGCAAGAAATAAACTTCAAGTGTGTTAAATCACTGGTAGTTGAGGGTTTTTATGTTTCAGTGGTGAGTGTTACCCTACCTAGTACTTGTCCACACAACAAGGTCAGTTCCCTTAGAAGTAATTCATACACCGACACACACACACCAGCACATCTACCAACATATACACACGCCATAAATCCAGCATTTTGTGGACACAATGAAATTTTTATTGACTTGATCATATTAATTTGATAGTTCTTGGCCTGTAAATATAAAGCTTAAAGTATAGTATCAAGATTTTAAACTTTGATATTCAGAGAGGCTTTCAGAGGCCAACTGAGAACCCCTCCCTAGCTGGCCTACAGATGGTCAGCCATCCTCTGTGTCCTCCTAGGACAGGGGTACGCCCTGTCTCCCCTGGAAGCTTATGGCCAGAGCTCTACATGTGTAAATGTTCTGTCTCCTATCAAGATCAGAGCTGCCTTCTCTAATATTTATCCATTTGCCAGACTCCCTCTTCCCTGAAAACAAGGACCAGTCTTCTCGTCTGTTTTCAAGACATTCCTTCAAATAACTGCAAATACAGTCAGATCTGCTGTAACACTTGCTTTGAAAATGCATATTTGTTCCAATGTGATGGATATATTAATAAACAATTGAGCACTGTGCACACTTTGTGTTTGCTCATGTGTGATTTCCCCCACAGGAAACACTGGGTGAAAGCAGGACACTGCGCTGACTGCAATGCACAGCCACCACCCACCCCCACATCTCAGCTCCCCAGGTGTAAGCCACACCCCACCCACATATGATGCTACAGCTTTCCCTTCCATTTCCAGTACCCCTCTTTCCACCACTTCACAATCACTTACATGTTACACACCAACAAGCAAACTTCAGACATTTTTCTAGGTAAAGTGCCATATTATTTCTTAACCATTGTCCATGTGTAGAACTGTTGTACTGTCTGTGTTGATTTTTCTTTAATGTGTCACTCATGAAGTTTTCGAATGCTGCGCCCCAACCTCATCTTTTCCATAATCCCTGCAGTTTGAATCGCACGATTTTGCATTGTGCTGTGATATTTCAGAATGCATGTCACATGATAGCTGAACTGGCTACAGAGCATGTATCTTCCCTTTGTCTGCTAACAGCAGGGGAGTGTGTAGCATTAGGTATACCCTTGCATTCTCTCAGCTAATGTGTGCCAGGCCCAGCTTCAACAAACACCCATAGTCTCTGGTCTTTCAGTTTACAGCTCATAGACCTACTGACCTTCCTACTGGAAAACAAAGGGCGTTGCCAATGAAACGGTGTGTGATTTCTGGCTCATCTAATTCAGTTATTAAAAAAAAGAAGAGTGAATTCATATTTGGTGGGTTGTGTGTGCCAGAGTCTGTGTCAGGTGTTTGTAGAAGCATTAAATCATTTCGACCTCACTATAACCCTTCAGATAAGAATGACCTCTGCCATCTTGGAAGCAAGGGATTGGAGATGTTTAGTGCCTTTCTCAAGAGCTGGGACTCAATTCCAGCTCAAGTTCTGAGACCAGTTTTTTGCTTTTCCACCATGCCATGCTATCCTCCCAGCAGGCTTTCTGATCTCCTCAATGTCGACTCTGCTAAATGAAGAGGATTCCTTGCATGGAGTCCACAGGTGAACAGAGATGAAAGTATTGTCAAGTAAACATAGGGCTAATTCAGCTGACCAGGGAGGAAGAAATGAGGAACACACCCACATAGATTATTAACAAATATTATTGGCTGTCGAACCTAATTTTAAACTAACAAAGTCTACATGCTTCATGCAATCATAAAATGGATCGTTTATAAAATTGCACCGCATATAGAAGTGATGACATCTAATATCTATAAAGTGCAAGGGAGATTCTGAAGCTGCATTTCAAGTGGTGCTTGAGGGATTATATAGGCCGAAGATGGCCGATACAGTGGAGTTGGTGCCAATTGGTGCCAGTGTGGAAACTCAAAGCTGGAAACTGCAGCCAGAAATGCAGTAAAAACAGACTGTTCATCCTTTTTGCCACTACTTGTATTCATCACTGCAGACAACCAGGTAATTCAATTATCTTTGGCCTTGGAAGTCTGTGTCACGTAGTTTATGTGCCCTTCTCTCTCAGTCAGGTCTGGGGCGAGGGGGATAGGGCTGACCCTTGCCAGCTGGAGGAGGGAGAAGCCCTGGTGTGCACACAGACGGGGGGCCTAGAAGGAGAATCGGTGTTATTTACTCTTAAAGTCTTGACAATGACCTTATGGTCCAGAACGCATTGTCCCTCGGAGCCCGGTAGGAACAGCGTGATTCACTTTTACAGCAGCACGTCTGATACAGGCTCTTTTGTTGGTGGAGAAAAATGGTTTTGTCTGACATGATTGCGGGGAGACTCTTGTGTTCTGTCCTCTCTCTTGCCCCCAGTGTTCTCATGTCCATCTGTAAGAGAGCATAAAAAGTATGACACACAGGGCGAGAATGAAATGGTAGCCTTTCTCTACATCAGAATTTCAGTAAGGATGGAATTTGCCTCCAAAAGAGGACAGTGATCTTTTCACAAACACTGTCCTTTGTCCTGAGGCACATGAAATCCCCAAATCCCTAAAATATTTCATCTAAAGATAAGATAATTCTGCTCTAGCTTAGTCTGAGAAAGAAAGGGGGTAGGGGAGGAAGTCATCCATCAGATGCGGCCAGGAAGTCCTGTTGCTTAGGGAGAAGGTAAATTAAATGGCTCCTATCTTATCTGTATTTCAATTAAAATCTTATTTTTGGTCCCCAGCAGTGCCACCAGTTGAAGTCTTTCCAAGTAAAAAACACCATTTCAGTAGGTGGACAGAAAAGAAATCTTTAATGGGCATGTTTGCCATTTGATATGGGCTACTTTTCATGTGGGGGAGAAAGGACACAAATAATATTTTGAAAGAGATGCAGACCTTACAAAAGTGGGAAGGGCAGTGAATACATGGCCCTGGTGAATTCTCTCTTGTTGCATCTTTATTTTTTCTTTCCCTCTGAGTTCCACTTGAATATTTGCAAATCACAGCCAAGGCAAAATAAAAGAAACCCAGGAAAAGGAACTATCTCTCTAAATATCACGTTGTCAAAATTCTTTTGAGACTCAGAGTTCAGGATCAGGCATATCTCACCGAAGGTGGTAGGAAGAGAAAGCCAGTGTTCCAATTTAGCAAATGCCTTCCATGTAAATAACTTTTATTGCAACACACTGGTTTGGCCTTGGCATGGAGGCCTGGTGCCCCATGCTCAGGGGGAAGTAGGCCGATCAGGCCCCTAGCAATAAATGAAAAACGAATGAATGAATGAACAAATGAATAGGTAAAATTATGTGAAGACATTGAAAACTGTGGCAAGTGTAAAGTGTGGGTTTAAAAATTAGCCAGGAGGAAATGTGAATGAGGTTTTCTCTGCAGGCAGGGCTGATGCTAATCCTTACTGGGAGCGAGAAAGGGAGTGGGGCGATGAGGGAGAAAGTTCTGCAGGGAAGGGAGGAGGCTTGGGTTCTGCTGGCTTTCCTACAGATGACCAGGACAGCAGTCAGTGAGCTTCCCTTGTAAAGGCTCAAATAGTTTAGGCCTGGGGGTCCCTAAGAGCTCTGTGGCGATGATTCAACTCTCCTGCTGTGTGCGGAAGTAGGCGTTGTGAGTATGTAGGTGAATGGGCATGTCGTATGCCTACAAACCCTTATCAATGGACACTGAAATTTGAATTTCATATAATTTCCACAAATCATAAAACATGATTCTTCTTTCATTTTTTCTCAACCATTAAAAAAAGAAAAAGGATAAAAAAAAAAACAACAAAAAAAACACCTTATAAAATCAGGCTGCAGCCAGCTTTGGCCAGTGAACTGTAGTTTTTCAACCCCGAGCAAGATAATACTTCAATGTCATCATAAGGCAGTTAGGCTTAGTTGCTACATCAGTGATTTAGAAAACACGTGGTCAGAACTGTGAGGGTGCTTTAACCCTTGGAGTTCCAGCAATACGTAGTGCTGTTCAGACAACTAGATTGCATGGGGGAAGACGGAGTCTGACCAATTCATTAGAAATACAGAATGAGTCGTGGCCTAATAACACAAATAGTACATTATCTCATTGAGCTAATATTTTTGGAACTCTTACTGCAAGCCGGGCACAGATCTAAAAACTGTTCCAACTCAAGCCTTTATATCAATGAATGACTCAACGTGATTCCTAATACCATTTTGCAAATGAGGAAACTGAGTCTCGACGAAGTGAAGTGCCTTGTCCAAGGACATGGAGCTGATGAGCAGTAAAGCCAGGGAAAACTAGAGCCCAGGCATCAGACCTGGAAATTTCAACGTGGCCAGATCTGGAATTTCCAAATACAGGTCTGGAATTTCCAGAAATACAGGTCTGGAATCCAGGAGTCAAATTGCCTGGGCTCAAATCAACACTCTATCCCTTCCCTGACCTCTCTGAACCTCAGTTTCCTCATCTGTGGCAGGACAATAATTGCACCTCTTTCATAAAATGGAATAGAGTACTAATGCTCAATCAATGTTGGCTAATTTTACTCTTAACTCTTAAGTCTATTCAAACCTGGTTGTACATGCAGCTGTGTTACATCCTTTGCTTTGAAAGTACCCCCTTGTGTTTTTGAGAGATGATTTTGGACTCGTTCTTTGCATCAGGATTTGGCAAATGAGGCCAAGCTCATGCCATAAACATAAAGTGTATGATATTCTAAACAGCCTTGAATAGTCCTGAGGATTATTTTCGATAGTCCTTGGAAATCTCCCAGGGGTCTTCATATAACCCCAGCCTCCAATTGGTCTGGAAACATAAGTAAGCAACAGCCAGCACTGCTGATGGAATTTAGAATCAATAGGCTCGAAGGGACCTGGAGGGGGAAGCTCATCTGACCCCCTGCCTCGGAGGGGGACTGCATGCAAATCTCCGCCCGGCCCTCTGGGTGAGCAGCCAGTCCCCAGGTTTCTCTCACCTCGGGAAAGATCCATAGTATCAGCTCATCTAAACTCCATCTGGTTTTATGTAAAAACCCATCATTATTTCAGACAATAGGATTCTTAAGTTTTGAGGATTTTCTTTTCTTTTCATTAGTTCTTGATTTCAAAGTTAAGATCAGATCTTACCACCCCAAATGATTCAATTCCAGAAACTTTAGTGACTTTGTAATCTGTAGGAAAAATTCGAACTTTTTTTTTTTTTTTTTTCTGATTTCCAGGTCTTTCAAACTCTCATTCGTTCATTTTTTTGCAACAGAGCTTTGTCAGCAACTATTTCCATCTTTCAAGTTTCCTAAAGGGCACACTGAAAGTGAGATGCACCTTAAAATCAATGCCCTGATTCACTCACCATGTGCCAAGGATGGTCCCGGCCTGCCCATGTGTGTACATCAAAGGGCTGATGTCACCACCTGCCGATAATGGCGTGGCCCATTTTTTTACCCTTGGGACCCAAATGGTTGCCAGGAAGTGCTGAACCAGATAGGTTTAGCAATGTTCCCAAGTAGGAGTCAAAAATAGGCTAGCTCCACACAATTGTAAAGCTGGCTTAATTGCCCAGCACCAATGGCTTTAATTCTTTTATAGATTCTTTTACAAAATGTTGCCTCACTGATGCTCTTTGATGGTGGGGAAGATAATACTATATGGGAAAACCACAGACTCTAAGTAGAAAAATGATTTGGGAGAGTTGCAATCTGTTAAAACCATTTTCAGGACTACCATCACCATATTTTCCTTTTTATCACAAGATGATAGATGGTAAAATCTGTGTCTACTTAAATCCGAAGGATTTCTTTCTATAAGTATAAAATAAAATTTCTCAGTAATAAGAAACCTTGTGCCATGGTTTCATTGGCGATGTTCTCTCTCTCTCTTCCTTTTTTTCTTGGTGGTACATAAGATATTGTTTCATCTTACAAGAGATGGTATCTTAGATTCAGGGAACTATGGTATGTGCCCACCATACCAGAAGCTGGGGCTCAGGTAAGCAGAAGCTCCTAAACCTGAAGGACTCACAATGTTGGAGGAAATGATGCCAGTCCCCAGGTCTTCCTGCTTCCACCTATTCTTGCTGTACTATCTCTCTGGCTTGCCTGTTTCCCTTTTGGTGCAAACCTACTTATCTTCCAAGGACCAGATTAAAGAACTTGATCTTGGAGGTATTTTCCCAGAGCATACATTGTCTCTCACTCTATGAAGAAATGACTGTCTTTGTAACCCCCTCTAACCTTTTCTTCCTACTCAAGGGCTCTGGAGCCAGGCATCTGGGTTTATCTCCACATGCCAGATCTGTGACCTTGGACAAGATAATTAAACTTACTGGGTCTCAGTTTCTTCATCTGTATGGTGGGTGTGTGTTTCAATCTTCTCTCTTAAAGCTTCTTTTAATATAGGGAAAATACCTAGGAGAATACTTACCGTATGCTAGGTAGACTTAATCATTACCATGCCACTGTGTCAGTACTGAGCACCTTACAATTTGGTTCATTGTGTATGTCTGTGTATAAGCTTCTTGTAATCTGGGATGGTATCTGGTGTAAGTTTTTATTTCTCCCTAGCATATAGTACAGTGTTTGGTTCAGAGTAGGGATTTACTCACTGATTCCTTTAACAAACATTTCTTCAATACCCAATATGTGTTGGCCACTGTTCTATGTTCTGGTTATAGAGAGCTTGAAAAATGTCTGTTGTGTTAATTAATAAATGAATAAATTAATGGTCATTCACTTTATTATAACATGTGAGTGATACCCAGAAGATAGACCAAGCACCTCAAACTTGGCTGTGATAGTTTGAAACTGAGTGGATTCCAGAAAATCTTGTCCTTAATGGTAACCCATTCTTGTGAATACAAACCTATTGTAGGTGAGACCTTTAGATTAAATTACTTCAGTTAAGAGCTTTTGATTAGATTGCTGGACCCAGGGTGGAGAGAATTCACTAGAAGCAGCCATCCACTGATAATGGTCCCTGAACTCTGGATGCCATCTTTGCCATGCTTCATTTGTTTGTTTGTTTGCTTACTTGCCTGACCTAACAAACACGCTCTTAAAATCACAATCACCACTTCTGAGAGCATAACCTTCTAGACTGCTTTCTGGTTCAACTTAATTCCTTGAAGAAACTTTAAGGATCATAGAACTCTTCATAATGGAAAAATCCTCCACCTGCAGGAGTGTTGGGGATTGAGATCCCAAGAATTCTAGCTTCTGCTATTCAAACTTGCTCTTCCCTCACTTCCAGGCTGAGCTTTCTCTTCTCCCCATCTGCCAGTTGTGCCAGCTATGGAACTCCTTTTCAGAGTGAGAGTTCTCTTCTCCCCATACTTCCAAGTTGACTTGGACTCAATTTCACTTTTGGTTCTTAGTTAGCTCTGATTTGGTTTCTCTACCAAATGTCCATGGGTGTTACAGAGATCCTGGGCCCGAGAAGGGAAATGGAACATTCACCACCCCCCCCCCCCCTCCCATTTTCTTTCCACCTACTTGCAATGACCCACCTGGCTACCTTCAGATGGTGAAGGCAGCCAGCAGCTTGTAGTGGAAAGTGCCCTGGGCCCAAAGTATGATGTCTCGCTTGGAATCTTAATTCTGCCATGCTGAGACCTTGGGCAAATAATCTGTACAGTGGGATTTACTAGAAAATCTTTGCAAGAAAATCTGTAGCACACAGCCAAATCAGGGAAGGGACCCAAGAATCTCAAATCCTTCCTCTCCAAGGATCGCTTTCCAGGTAGCACTGGTTTATGACTTCATATGACACCCCCTAGGCAACCTCCTCAGCTTTCCCTGGTCTGATATCACCGATAAGGAGGTGGTGTGTACCTGCCGTGCTGAAGGCCAAACATTTCCTAGTCTGTTTTCTGGGCACAAGGTAAATTTGTTTCTGTTGCCGTGTGATAGTTTTGGCCAATGAATGGTGAGCCAAGGGGATACTGGTCACTTTCAGCTAAAGCATTTACTTGCAAAAGGCCCTCCAGGTCTCTCTACTTTCTGCTTCAGTGACCAGTTTGGTCAAGAAGCCAGCTGTCCCCACCACCTTGCATCCCAGAGGGAAGAGGTGAGGATCGGAGCCCCATAGGCCCCAGGAAGACATGAAGCACGAGAAAGGAGCCAAGCCCAGTTGCTGTGCTTTGTGAAGATCTTGGGGTTTCTTGCTAGAGCAACAGAATGAAATGTCTCCAGAATGAAAGGGACAGACAACAGCTTCTACCTCCTTGAGCTCTATTCCCATCTGGATTATTATAATGGCCCAATAACTGCCCATATAATGTGGATTAAATCCATGTGACGTTTTTTGTAAGGCATCAGCCAAACCTTTCAAGATCTCTGTGTCTGCACCCCATGGAAGATGCTCTGTGTTGCCAAGTTATATGGCAACGAACACTTTCTGGCATTTATTACAAGTGAAAAGTAGCAGAAAGCTGTCGAATAGAACTTGGCTGTTTAGTGACCAGAGCTGGAATTGGGTAATGGTGGCAGCCGTGTTATCAGTAATTGTGCTTGACGCAGGGCTCACTCGGATTCGCTCACAGCGAGCAGGCATTTCCAGTGCCAGTCACCACTCTGCATGCAGCAGCAGCGCCTAATATTTCTAAACATATTTCGGCTCAGTGACACCTTAATGGTGTACAATAACACTCGGCCTCCCCCTTAGAAAAATGGATACTCTCATTTCTCTAAACGGTGGGCCTTTACCTTTAACCATTTCCATTTAAATGCAAATTTCAATCATGTCCACCTTTCTGTGTTCCAACATGAGCAAAGGGAAATGATAGCAGCTGGAACCCACCTTTCTAGAGGCTGGGAGATGCTCTCTACAGGGGACCTTAGACCAGTCTAAATGGTTCTTTCTTCCTTTGCCCAGTGTCGCTGGGACCCATCCCAAAGGGAGTATTTTCCCTCCCCTGAGAGGAGTGATTAAGTCAGAAGAGGGAAGCAGGGCTCCAGACAGGGCACATGTGAAGGTGATCACCGGAGGACCCGGGACCCTAGTGATACGGGCTCTGCCTTCCACCCACAGTCTTGGCCCCCCAAAGACAGAGCAGAGCCCGGGACCTTCTTAAGGGCACAGATGGACACAACTGCTTAGTTCTCTTTCCTGAGAGAGAACCCACCTTCTCATCACAGGCCTGTGACATACCTTCAAGTTCTGCTTTAAAGAGTCCCTGCCCTGCTGGCCTGAGGGGTCCTCACAGTCAGGGCAGACGCATCCACGCCCGCAGCGCGCCTGGGCGCCAGGCCAGACAGAGGAGGGGTTTGCTGAGCTACCTCCTTAGGGGGGTGAAGACGGAGAGCTGAAGGCCACCAGAGGGCCACCGAGTAAAAGAGCCAGGAGCCAGTGACCAAGGCTGCTGGGACTTCTGAGGATTCTGGAAATGGGTTGCTCAGAAGAAAAATCATGCATTCCTTTTGGACAGTGCCATTTCCTGGCTGTGGGACTGTGGGCACGTCCACTAACCTGGCGTCAGCTTTCACAAGCGTAAAAGGGGGCAAGGGTAGTAGTTAACGCGCCACAGGTTCGTAATAGGGACCGACATGCTGATACCTCACCACACTGCTTAGAAGTGTCCAGCCCGCTGCCTGTGCCCCCCAGAAGTCAGTGAGGGCAAGGCAGGGGAGCAGTGTGGAGGCAACAGTCTTATTCCTCTCCCTCGTTATTTGGCTGCCCCACGTTTCCCTCTGGTGTTCAGCATTGAAATCCTTCTAGCCAAAAGGTCTTCCTTTGGGATAGCAAAGAGAAAGGAAAAGGGCATTGATACAAAGGTCCCAGCTTGACTTGAGACCAGAGAAAGCCCCGGAAGAAGCAGCACTCAAGTGGTGAAGGAAGCAGGCCTGCTGCTGAAGGGAAAGAAGAAATGGAAGATTCTGTGGCTTGAGACTTGGTCCAGGGGGTGGGGGTGGGGCGTGCTACTCTGAGACTGCACGTTATTGCAATCAGGAATCAGATAATTTTATTTAGCATTCTGCTCTCTGTTGGGAAGGTGGGATGTGTCCAGCTGAAAACCCCAGTGGAGCTTTGGGTTACATTAATGAAGGTAACGTCGGGGCCAAGGGAGTTGAAAGCAGTGCAGAGCAGAATATTGCCTGCTGGGTGGCGAGTGCCCCGCAGTACAGAGATGCAAGGGGATGCTTGCTGGCATCCGGGTGGGAACACCGAGGAGAGGCTTCTCGCTTCAGATGGGGAGTGACTGGGGAGGCCTTGCGTGTTTCCATTCGGAAAGGATTCCCAGATTGCCTTCTACTCAAGCTGGGAGGCGTAAAACAACGGAATGTTATTCTCTCAGGGTTCTGGAGGCCAGAAGTGTGGAATCCAGGCGTTCGCGGGGCAGTGACCCCTCTGAAACCTGGGAAGGGGGCTTCTTCCTGCCTCTTCTAACTGCTGGTGGGGTTTGCCAGCAAGCTTTGGTGTCTCTCGATTGTCTCCGTCTTCGCTCAGCCTCCTGCTTGCATGTGTCTCTTCCTATAAGGACCCGGGTCCTATTGTATTTAGGCCCACCCTAAAGCAAGCTGGGGGGGTCTCATCTTGACTAGTCATGTCTTCAAAGACCCTGTTTCCAAATCAGGCCCCATTCCCAGGACCAGGAGTTAGGACTCAACCATGTCTTTCTGGGGGATGCGATTCAACCTACAGCACCTCCCAAAAGGAAGTCACCTTCATTTTCTGGATTCTTGGATTGTTCACGGGTTCTCAGAATTCCAGTGGAAATGCTATTTCCTTACCGACCGACAAATGGCGTTCTTTATTCTAAAGGCAGGTAGATGAATCATTCCCTTCTAAAGAAACACTTGAGTGTCACGGTCAGAGAAGAGAAACGGTGGTGGCAGAGACAAGAAGACCTTGCTGCCCCAGCACTGCGGGTTAGCAATATTTGTCAGGGATCAGGGCCCTCGCTGCAGGACGAGAAATGGCTTCCACTGGAACATGCCTATGTGAGGGGGCTGACGCAGCACTCGGTGATGTACGGTTCCTCCCTGCTGGTGACTTTTCATCAAGACAGGACACTGTGGACTTGGAAACACCTGCCTCAGATGCAGGACGGTGGCATGAGCTGCAGTCATGGCGAAGGAATAAGCCAACATATGGACCCAGGCATGACACTATGCAGTGGTGGGCAACTTGGGGATCTGGGAAATTCAGCATCTTCCAATTTCAGTGATCCTGTTTGGTCCTTTATCAGCTTGCAACTGGAGAAATTAGCCTTTGTGCATCTCTGCTTCCTTGTCTGGGAAACGGGGTAGTTGATATCTGCTCTAGCATCCCACTGATTAAAGGATAAAGGGAATGAGAATGAGTCTAACAGGGCCTAGATCACAATTAGTCTTCAAGGAATGTTCTTTCTTGGATTACAATTATCCCGTGTTCCCTAAAGCCAAGGGTGTTCTCTTCTCTGCACCTCCTTGATCAATTGACTGCCAGAAATAAAGCTCAGAGAGGGTAAGTTGTTTACTCAAGGTCACACAGCTAAAAAATGGCTGTCCAAAGCAAAACCTACGGTCTCCAAGACCAATTCACTTGCACCTTGGATTTTCTCTGCTCCACTGGCAGCATCCCTTTCCATATTCAGACAGCTCCGCCTGAAGCTGTCTCCCAGAAGCTCCCACCCACCTCATGGCTGTTTACCTTGGGCCAGGGGAGCATGAACAAGTGCCATGGTTAATTCTATATGTCAGCTTGGCTAAGTTATGGTATCCAGTTATTTGGTTGAGTACTGGCCTAGCTGTTGCTGTGGAGATATTACATAGATGGATTAACAGCTTCAACCAGTTCACTTTTAGTAAAGGAGATTCCTCTCCATCATGTGGGTGGACCTGATCCAATCCATTTAAGGCTTTAAAGGAAAAGAACTGAGGGTTCCAGAGAAAAGAAGAAATTCTGCCTCAAGAGGAAGTACATTATCTCTGAGTTTCCAGCCTGCTGCCTCCCTCCCCACTCCTGACAGATTTCAGACTCAGAACTATAGTATCACCTCTTACTGGAGTTTCCAGCCTGCTGGCTTTTCCTAAGACATTTGGACTCAAGACTTCAGCATCACTCTTACCAGAATTTCTAGCTTCTGGCCAGCCCTATGGAATTTGGGCTTGCCAGTCCCACAATTGTGTGTACCAATTCCTTAAAATAAACTTATCTGGAGAACCCTAACTGATAGGAGAAGACTTGAAGGCTGCTGATTTGTTGGGGATGGGTGATGATGGGGACACGAGGCTGGGAGTAAGGAGTCCTGGATTCTAAAAAGATTCATCTATTGTAGTGTTTCCCAAATATTGTTCCATGGACCTAGCTCTTTGTGATGCTCTTGGAGCAATGAAACTTGCAGGTAAATGGGAAATGCCTGTCCTGTTCTTTTGGACATTCCCATGCACACTGCCTAACAACGGCTCCGAGAGTTCAGGACAGGAAGCCCACTTGCCTGTGCCTCACCTGAACTTTCCCAAAGGCATTGGAACACGGAAGCCCCTTCTTTGCTTAACACCACCCAACCAGTCATGGAACTCATACTGGGAAAATATCCATGTCATTTCAGCTGTTTGAGTATCTGCTGGATGCCAGGCTCTGAGCTGGGTTTCCAGGAGCAACAGATCCTCACACACATGTCCCAGAATAGCCTTAGGGTCTCATAGGGAGACCAGCACATAAGCAGTCCTCTAAAATGTAGGGAGATAAATGCTAAGAGCTCCTGAGAAGAAGACACCTCACCCATATTGGGGAAGGCTTCACAGGAGATGTTACGGATTGAATTGCATCCCCTAAAACGTTATGTCAAAGCCCTAATCCCCAATTCCTCGGAATGTGAGCTTATTTGGAAAGAGGGTCACAACAGGTGGAATTAGGAGGCCTGAGTTAAAATGAGCTCATACGGGAGCAGGGTGGGTCCTTAACCTGTCGTGACTGGCGTCCTTATGAGAAGAGGACATTTGGACGCAGACAGACAGTGGGAAGAGCCCCTGGAGCGGAATGCCAACAGAGACCCGAATCCCAGCCTACCCTTAGACTGGAGCCTTCACGGGCAGCATACCCCTGCAGACAACTGGAGTTTTGACTTTGAGCTTCCAGAACTCCAAGACAATAAATCTCTATTGTTTGAAGCCACCCAGTTGGTGCTACTTTGTTGTGGTTGCCCTGGGAAACCAAGACAGGAGGTCACAGGTAAGCTGAGGGTTAAAAGTGAGCAACATCTAGCCAAAGGGCAGAGGGGATTCGAGGAGAACCTTCTTGACTTGTTGATTTCCCTGTTTCCTCCCTGGTAAAGCATTTGACACCATTTGATCTAAGTTTCCTTAGTTGGAATACATGGGACAGAATGACTTTTTTTTTCTGGAATCTTTGTGAAATTTTTAGGCTTCTGGTCTGAATTTTCTGTGTGATTCTAGAATAGTTCTGAGGGTCTTTCTCTCATCACTACAACATTGGCAAGATGCAAAGAGCCTGGGTGTGAGAAAGGAATTGGAACATCCACCCACATCTCCCACTGCCTTCTCACCCACATGGAAAGACCCATCTGGCTCATCCTTAGAATGCAGAAGGTGGCTTCTTATAGTGGAAAATGTCCTGGGCCATAAGCGTGAAGTCTTTGCTTGGAGTCTTGATTCTGCCACACTGAGAACTTGGGCAATTAATAACAATCTGTGAAATGGGCTTGGCGATAGTTTTTTGAGAAATCTTTGGAAGGAAGTCTGTGGTGCACTGCTAGATCAGTGTAGGGACGGGACTATTTTTGATTCAGCCCCCTCCCCCACTGCAGCCTCAGCTTCATGAAACTCCATTCACCTCACTTACAGAACAGGAATCAGGGTATCTAAGTCAAAAGGAGCAGTGAGGATGAGAAGAGATGCTTTCCACGGAAGCACTTGGTAAACAACAAACTTTAGATGGGATGTCTATTTACCTGGAAGAATTTGCAGATCTCTCCAATAAGCTTTGATGCGTGATTCTAAGCTCTGGAAGAATCAGGAAAAGTGTCACCTGGCACTGTGGACCCAGCACTGATGAAGTCAGACAGATATAATGGGGTCAGTGCCTAACTGCTCTTAAGAACAAATCCCACCGTGTTAAACGGTTAAACCAAGCTCCTGAGTGAGGTGTGAGGAAGCAGAGAGAACCGAGCTCCATATGGCAGAGAAAATCGGGAGGGGAATGATAGACTTTGGATTAATCATGACCCGGAAAGCAAGTGGGGGGGGGCAGTGTACTCAGAGACTACGTGTAAGTATTATGGTCAGAGACTCTGAAACAGGGCTGGATGCTTTGATGGGGTGTGGGTGGGGCTCAACTTTCTTGAGGCAATCAGGGCACTGTCATGAAAAATAGTAGCAGCGAGGTGAAAGAGTTGCACTGATGACTAAAAAACAGCACAGCGACCTCAGAAAAGGGAAAAATTAGAAGAATATCTGCCCAAATGTGGTTCCTCCATGCACCACATGGACTTCTGCAGCTGTGGCCTTCTTTTGAGCCAGAAATAGGTCTGATTCTGATTCATAGGACCTGCCACAAAGAGTCAGAGTACAGACTCAGTGGGAAGTCTTTCAAAGAATGAAAGGATTAGTGAACGGATGAATGAATGAACCTGTCCGCGTGCTTGTGGACAGACGTCCTCATGACCTCCTCTTCATCGTCCCCATCCTCGTTTTGCCCCCAGCTCTTTCCCCTGCCTCTGGCCCTCCTCCATGATTCGCCATTGGGCGGCCCCATCTCATCCTCCAGCCTCAGCTCAGAAGTCCCTTCCCTTTGAGGGACCCTCCGGGACCAGCTCCCCAACACACATCACTATTGCACAACCCTGGCTCCCCATGCTCCACAGCACTCGGTCCTGTCAATTTAGCCTGCACTGCGCTGCTTGCTTGATAGCGTCTGGTCCCCACCTCTCCTGGCACGTTAAGTGCACTAAAGAAGCGGGGGGAGGAGTGGTGTGGTCCCGTTTACTCCTGTCTGCCAGAAGCCAGGGTGATGTGTGACACCCTGAAGGTGCCCACGCTGTTGACTGAACTTATAAATAGCTTTTCCACAACCCTACGTCAGCTACTATTTATGGCACACACAGCTCACCCTTGGTTGCAAATCCTTGGGCCGCTTCTCTAAGCCCATTTTATAGATTAGCAACCTCAAAACATGCACACACAGACAGAGAAGCATGCACATCTGTTTCTTTTGAGCACATCATTTCTACAGAATGTCCCTGGAAATGTAACAGCTGAGGCCAGAGGACTGACCTTTGTGGGGCTGGGCCCAGCTGGCCAAGAACTCAACACGTCTAGGCTAAGGGAGCAAGCAGGAATGTGCATTCAAGAGCAGCCCAGTCTCAGGGTCAGGAACTGGTGCCGCACGAAGGGGCTTGCTCCCAGTGGGTGAGGGGGCCCTCCCTGTCAGGCAGGGGCGTGCTAACAAGAGTCAGATGTTGCAGCTCCAGGAGACAGACCAGTCCCTGTAAGTTTGGGAGAACTTGAAAGAATTCTGGAAGAGCCATAAATCTTGGACTGGAGCCTTTTATCAACCTCTAATTTATCATGGTCTCTTAATTACTTTGACTAGAGAAGTCGTAATCCATATGTATTGGAAATTTGGTCTGCACAGGTCTGTTTTTCATGACATGGGCAGTTCTTGACACATGCAATTTAACTTAGAGTGATTCCACTTGGCAGCAATTTGCTCCTGCATCCCCCTGCTGGCCATGCTCATTCATCCAGGCAGCATTCTTTGACCTTCTCCATGGCTCTATGTCCTGACCTTGCCCATTGAGACAAGGGGGAGAAGTGAGACCCATTCTTAAGGGACTTGATATCTGATGGGAAAAAATAGACAACCAGACAGTGAAGCTTCAGGCTGATAAATGCCATGGAGGACAAGCTTGGGGTCATGTGTGACCACCAAGGTAGGGTCCTTGACTGTGCCTGGGACTTGCAAGTTAATGGAATGGTAGAGCTTCAGCACGCAAGGGCTATGCAAAGACCTGGAAGCAAGACAGTAACACTGAATGCTGAAGAACTGAAAATAGCCAGGAGTAGCTAAATGAGTAGTAGTTGACTTTATAGGCTTGCTAATAGGGCCAGCAGATAGTAAGACTTCTCTGAACCTCAGACAAATCCAACGCACCTACTTATTAACTCCATTTGGTTGGCTAAGAGGTCATTTCAAGCATTACATGGCCAAAGCAGAACTCTCAATGCCCTCCCCTCACCACCCTTCTGCCTCACAGTCTCCCATTGCAGCCAGCAGGAGGGCTGGCCCTAAGGAAGCTTGGCCAAGAAATGTAAATCCTCTTGAGTTAATAGACCTCACAGCTGCCTTCCCTTCCCACTCCATACCTTCAGAGTCTGTTAACCTCTACAGGCCATCCTTCTGGCCACTGTTGAAGCACGCACACATTGGCAAGCATGTATCAAGCATCATTACACTTTACTGAGTGGCATCTAAGTACTCAGGAAATTACTGCCTCATGAGGCAGGCCATATTAACCCCACTTTATAGACGAGAACATTGAGACTCGGAGGGTGCAGCGACTTTCCTTAGGAGGTCACAGCAAGTAAGATGTGGATTAAAACATACTCTAGTTGGTCTGATTCCAGTTCTGTGTTCTGTGTGTCATATCAGGCAACTTCCATCTTTCCATTAAAGGGAAGTTTACTGAATAATGAATCAAGACCAAACCATAGGTTCAAGGTATTTACAGCTAAAAGAGGCTGATAAAGCAGCATTACTGGAAGAGGCAGCATAATAGGCAAAGGCATGGAGGAGGTGCTCCTGGGCTATTTTGGAGACAAGCACATTTCCTATTTCTCTAGAAGGCCATGTGTGTGTGTGAACATGAGCAAGTGAATATCTGTGCGTGTGTGTGCCTGAGTGTACTGAGGAGTAAGTTTTAGAAAATGGAAGTTGCAAACTGATGCAGGAAAGATGAAACACTGTGTCAAGAACTGTGTGTTTTTGCACTGTCAGTAGGAAGCCAACAATAACATTTGACCTAGAAATGTGATTAGGACATGAACCTACCAGTAGGATGATTGTTTTCCCAACTGGCTCCCATTCAAGCCTTAATTCTTGTTTTATCCTTGGATGGGCACTTCTAAGCAGTAAGAACATCCATTCAACAAGCATTTATTCATTCAACAAATATTTAGTGAATACCCACTCTATGCTGGATACGGGTTCATTTCAATATTGATAATTCTAATCTAATAGGGAAGATAGAAATGTGAACAGAACACTACCAAAGAGTGTGATGGATTTATAGAGGCAAACATGGGAATTATGGGCATGTAAAGAGCTTTCAAGCAAGCCTGGAGGTTCATGGAAGAGTTCTTGGAAGAGGTGTTGCCTGAAGTTGAGTCACAAATGAAGGCCAGGCAAAAGGGTGAAGGGTAGGTAATGTGGAGGATATGCCAGAGAGAGGGAACTAGGTGAAAGAAGGTACAGGGGGCCAAGCAAGAGTAGGGTAATGGCAGAGATATTTATTGATTACTAATTAGCCAGGTTTTCCGCACAAAGCTCCTTTTCAGGCAGGCAGGGCCATGTGGTCACTTTTAGCCAGCAGGCTGTAAGCAGAAGTGATGTGTGTCCCTTCCAGGCTCAAGCATTTAGAAGCTGGTGTGCAAATCTTTCTCTTTCCCCTGCTACTCCAATCACGGAGGCCATATGTTCAGATCAAAGCAGCCTGGGCCACTGAGTCACTGTTCCAAAGACAACTTACCTGAAGTGTCACCCAGCGGGCATAAGACTTTGGGCTATGCCACTGAGATGCTGCAGTTACCTTGTAATTGCACCTTAGTGTAGTCTGTCTTCAGGCTGTTCATATGCCGGTTGAGCCCCGAATCTCAGCAGAGTTGCAACACCTGCCCTCCAGTTCCTCGGACTCACCCAGGACTACTAATAAAAGGATGATAATAGACAACACCCATCCCAAAAAGCAGAGTATCTACAGCTGCAAGCCAGTTCCATCCATCTGCCCCATGGGATCTAACCCCTCTGTCAATCGGAAACAGAATGGGCATTACCATCCCCAAATCTTCGTTTGGGGAATGAACAATGGACTAAAGTAGACTTATTATTATAGACATTATTATTCTAGCAATGGGAAAATTTATATCATTGATACAAAGGCAGTGGCCACCAGAGGTTCTGAGGGAAGGGAGAGGGAAGAATAGGTGCAACATGGGGGCATTTTTGGGACATTGAAATTGTCCTGCATGACATTATAATGATGCATACAGGCCTTTATACGTTTTTTCCAAAACTTATAAAATTGTATGGGGCAGAGTGTAAAGTACAGTGTAAACTATATTTAGTTACAATGCTTCAATGTATGTTCAACAATTGTAACTAATGTACCACACTAAAGAAAGATGTTAATGTAGGAAAGTGAGGGAGGGGGAGAGGGTGGGATATATGGGAATCCCCTATACTTTTTATGTAACATTTATGTAATCTAAACTTTCTTTAAAAATAAAATAAAAAAGGACATACCTGTTACAAAGCTGTTTTCAACTTTCCTTAGCCTGGAGTCATTTGATTGAGAGATAAGCTCCTTTAACACAGACAACAGGAAATGTTGTTTGCAGCTGTGGTGGTGTGAAGCTGTATGTACCCCAGAAAAGTAAATCCACTAAAGTTAATCCATTCCTGTGTGTGAAGACTCCTTGTAAGCAGAATCTTTTGGTGAGTAGGATCTTAAGTTAGGATGTGACCCACCTCACTCAGGGTGGGTCTTAATCCTCTTACCAGAGTCTTTTATTAAAAATGAAATTCAGACAAAGAGAGAGAAAGCCACTGAAGCAAGAAGCTAAAAGCAATGAAACCCAGAAGAGAAGGGAGAGACCAGCAGACACCGCCATGTGCCTTGCCATGTGACAGAGGAGTCCAGAATCCATGGCAGCTAGTCTTCTAGAAGAAAGCACCACCTGATGGTGTCTTGATTTGGACATTTTCACAGTGTCAAAGCTGTGAGCGTCTAAGCTAATGAATCCCCACGGCTAAAGCCACCACATTTTATGATATCTGCTTTTGGCAGCTTAGCAAATGAAAACAGCAGCATTGTGTGGGGAGTTGGTAAAAAGATTTTTGGACCTTAGAACTATGAAGTCCTGTGTCTATTAGCTAAAACATCCCTAGATAGCAAAGATACTCTAATTTCAATCAGCCGTGAGAGATGTGTCCCTGTCCTTGATTTGGGCATTTCCAGGAAGTAAATTTCTGCTGAGAGATGGTTCCCTAAGGTTTCAGAAAACATGCAAATATGGAGACGACCTCTTGCAGAAATCTGAAACGGGTCTCAGAAATAGGTTATATGTCATATTGTTGCAAAAATGATAAATTTGTCATGATATCTCCAAAACATAATAATAATATTTTGCATGCACATGGCACATGTTTCAATAAAACAAGTAATGCATTACTTCACTGCAGAAGTAATCAGAAGTTAAAGTAACCACAATCAGGTACTATTCTGAGTGACTGCAATGTGCCAGACCTTGTTTGAAACAAGTGTGTCTCTTGATTTTATCCTCACAACATACTCATTTTACAGACTGAGAAACTGAGGTCCTGAGTGATTAAGTGACTTTACTGAGGCAATTACAGCTGGTAAGTGGCAGAGTTGGGAATCCCAGCCAAGCAGTCTGGATTCAGAACTCATGCTCTTAACCAATAAGAAGAATAAAAATAATGCTAATTTTGTAATCTAAGGCCTCCAGCCTCTCAATTCAAACTGCATAATCATTCAGTCATTCAACAAAAGCTTACTGAGCACCTTACAAATATGTCTGTCACTATGCTGGGATCTGGGTAGACAGAGAAAAATTATACCAAAAATTGATCCAGCAGGAGCTTTTGTTCATGTTTGTTCATGCACGGTCTTGTCCAGATAAAATTAACTTGAGAGAACATGAGAATTTCATTCATTCACCATTCATTCATTCATTCAACATGTATTTATTGATGCCTCTTAAGGGTTAGGCACTGGACATATGGAGATAGAAGAGTGATCAAGTGACTCTGAGAGGCTGATAAGCCTCTACGGGTAATGATCACAGCCTTGGCACTGGAGTTGGATGTTATGGGTTCAAATACCAGCTCAACAACTTACTGGATGTGAGACTATGGGCAGTGTTATTCAAGTTTCTCTGCTTCAGTTATTTAACTATGAAACAGACATCAAGCAGTTCCTACTGTGAAAATTTGCTGTGAGAACTCTGCAGGTAGGATGCCCAAGCCAGTGCACAGCAGCTGTGGGTTATAATTAAGCCCAGGAAGGCAACTCCACCCGAATCTTCCCTCTCCCTGAGGCTCCATATGTAATGAGAGTTTCAAGTATTATGTTGTGAGAGTATAAACAATTTTTAATCTTCCCTTTCACACATAGGACCCTGAGGCAAGAGAGTTTTAGTCAGGTTGACCCCAGGATCTCTACCCTCACCCACCACTGGGCCAGGAGAAATGGAAACAGGGCAACTCAGATCTCAATGGATGTTCAGAAAAAGGTAGGCAATGCCAAGTTGTGATTTGAAGACTCTAGTTATTAGCCCACACGGGGCATGTTCTGAGGACCACAGACCCTAGAACACCACAGACCCTAGAACACATGTTCCCACCCTCCTCTACTTCTCCCCCTAAATATGGTTCCCTGTAGAAGCTATGGATTCAACACTTTCCATGCATTCCCTTCCAAGTAGATACAAGAAGGAAGTTTCTAGAATCCTTTTCATGGTAGCTTTGGAAAGCCTAGCATAATGCTCACCATTTTTGAATTGTTTTCTTTTCCCAGAATAGTGTCTGTTACGGGGTGTATTGTGCTGCCACCCAAAGATATGTTGAAGTCCTAACTCTTAGGACCTCAAAACAAGTCCTTTCTTGGAAATGTAATTAAGTTAAATGAGGTCATACTGAATTAGGGTGGAACCTAAATCCCGTATGGCTGGTGTCCTTATAAGAAGAGGAGAAGAGACACAGACACACACAAGGAGAAAAGGCAAAGTCCATGTGAAGAAGGAGGCAGAGACTGTAGGGTGCATCTACAAGCCAAGGAATCTCAAGGACTCCTTGTATTTTGGACTTTTGGCTTCTAGAATTGTGAGGGAATAAATATTTGACATTTCAAGCCATCTAGTTTGTGGTACTTTGTAATGGCAGCCCTGGGAAACTAAGATAATGCCTTTGAACAATCTGTGCATTTCACAATTAACACGTTTTTATTGGTACTCTAGCCAAGAAGTAATGGAATCTTGACTCTGTGCCTAAGTGCTGTGCATGGACATAAACATGTGGCCTCTTGGAAGAAACCCCAGCGACGACGCTGACCCTCGGCTCTGCCTTCACTATGCTTTAGTTAACACCTTCCCACTTCTGTTCAGCTTTGCTTGCTGGCTTCTTTGTTTTGGGTTAAGAAACAAGGGGCATTGAGGTGCTGGTGTGTGCACCATTTTATATTCCCACTACAGAAGCCACCAAACTCCAGACTCATTAAAACCATCTTGTTAGAAAAGATGCCTGCAGGACCTGAAGTGCGGATTTCAACTTCATTGCATATGGAGATGTATTCATCAGCCAAAGGGCTGCTGGTGCAAAGTACCAGAACTCTGTTGGCTTTTTATAAAGGGTATTTATTTGGGGTAGAAGCTTACAAGGCCCTAAAGAGTCTAACTCAAGGTACAATAAGAGGTACTTTCTCACCCAAAGTCATTGGCCAAGTGTTGGAGCAAGATGGTGGGCGATGTCTGCCAGGGTTCACCCTTCCTTCTTTCTCTTAAGACTCTGTGGTCTGAGCTTCTTCCATTCTCAGCTGTAACCTGGTATAAGGTTCGTTTTTCTCTCTCTGAAGCTCGTTTCTTTCCAGGCTCAGCTGCTCTGGTCTCTTCATAAGGTCAGCTGTAGACTATCAGGCTCATCTCTCTTCCTAGGGCCTCTGCCATCTAATGAGCTGTCTCTCTTCCTTTGTGTTCTTCTCTGTGTGTTTACTTCTGTGTGAGCATCTGTTTTATCCCCAAGAGGGCTGGAACTTGATGCTGAGTTGCACTCTAATGAAGTGGTTGGATCAGAGCCCTAATCTTAATGTAATTTAATCAGACATCTCAGCTGAATCTAATACAATCAAAGGATTATCATGCCAGAGGAAACAACCAGTTTACAAACATAATCTATATTTCCTTTTGGAATTCATAAATAATATCAAACTGTTTCAGGAGGTAACTTACTGTAACTGGTTAAACTTATTGGGGAATTTGGATTTGGAATCAAAATGTTCCTGTTGGTCTGGCCTGGCCTGACCTTTTGTCCCTGGGCATAAGAACAATTTTCTCCCATCTTCTCTTTTTCTGCTATGGGATTTAATCTTATGCTGTTTCTTTAAAAACTAAAGATTTGCCCTCCCCTTCTCACTACAAAATCTAAAATAAAATTTCTTGATGATCTTGTGTTAGATACTGTATTTGTCAGCCAAAGGGGTGCTGATGCAAAATACCAGAAATCGGTTGGTCTTTATAAAGGGTATTTATTTGGGGTAGAAGTCCACAGTTACCAGGCCATAAAACATAAATTTCTTCCCTCATCAAAGTCCATTTCCATGTGTTGGAGCAAGACAGCTGCCTACATTTGCCAGGGTTCAGGCTTCTTGGGTTCCTCTCTTCCTGGGGCTCCGTTTCTCTCTGGGCTCAACTTCTCTGTTTCCTCCACAAGGTCAGCTGTAGATTATGAGGCTCTCTAGGCTTTGCCTCTCCCCACAAGGCCAGCTGTAGACTCTCAGGCATACAGCTCATATCTTTTCTGGGGGCCTTCTCTCCTTCCTCACGACCAAGCTCTCTTACTTCCCAGGTCTCCAGCTCAAGACTCCAACATCAGAACTATTCCAACTCTATCCTTTGCCATGTCTTTTATATTTGATTCCCCACCCACCAAGGGGCGGAGCTCAACACCCTACTGATGTGGCCCAGTCAACGCCCTAATCATAACTTAATCATGCCCAGATTAACAGACCAGTTTACAAGCATAATCCAATATCTATTTTTGGAATTCATAACTATATCAAACTGCCAAACTGCTACAGATACTGATGAGATTCTATTGTAGTTTTAACCACGGGTGCATTTTCACAATACCATCAAGGATTTCTAATAGGGTACCCTTGGAGAGTCATGGAAAAGGCAGAATAAGAAAACAGCGCTCTGCTGTTGTCTGGGTTTGGGGGTAATTCTCTCTCCTCAAATTCCCCTCCACCGGAGCCAGCGGCCTCTTAATGGGGTGTAATGATGCCGTGAGTTTGTAGTAGTGTGCGTTCTCTTTCAGTTCAGATGAATCACAGCTCTTTCATTCAGGACTCCAGACCACAACAAGAGAAATTTGGAGCCTTTTGGGTATCAGTCTTAGTTTCTCCACTGCTAAAAAAAAAAATACCACACAATGGGTTAGCCTAACAACAGGAATTTATTGGCTCCTGGTTTCAGGGGCTAGAAGACTTGCTTCTTCCTGTGTCAGTATCTTCTGGCTGGCCCGCTGTCTTTGGGGTTCCTTGGCCTTTCCTTCCACTTCTTCCTCTTCTGGGTTTATGACCAGAATCTGACTGCTCTTCCATGTCCAATTTCCTTTGCTTCTAAGAACTTCAGCCACATTGGCTGAATTCAGTTTGGGCACACCTAAACTGATGGCATCTTCAAAGGTCCTGTTTATAAATGAGTTCACACCCACAGGACCAGAGGTTGGGACCTGAACATGTCTTTTGGGGGGGGCATTGTGGTGGGTATGGATAGAAGGTGCTGAAAGTGGGCTTTGGACCAGGAGTTATTTTTTTTCCCCACCAATTCCCAACAGTATCCTTCTCAAATATCTGTCAGAATAGGAGCTTGGGAGGCTGCAAGAGATGCTGGATGCAGAAGGGCTGGGGTGGGTGGTGTTTGGAAGCAGAGCCAGGCAGAGATGAGGAATGGCCTTCCATCAGATGGGCAGTGGTATAGCTGCAACAAGTGGTGACAGATGGCTCAGGCCAGTGACAAGGGAAATGGGGTCTTGAGTAAGGACACCTCCAATTTACTGAGTAAAGACCTTGAGGATGAGAGATCCAAGGGTGGGCATGGACACAGACCTAGAGAAGGGGAGAGGCAGTAGGTATGGAGAAGGCTGCTGGTAGGTGGGTAGCCTCCAGGCATGCAGTAGGGTGTGGGGCATGATGGAGCATAGGCAAGACATAGAAAGATCTAGGCTCTGCCTAGATGCCAACATCCCAGAGAACAACCGTGCACATGACTGTAGTCCATAGGGAAGCTCATGGTTCATCATGCAATGCTGGAGAAAGAATACAAAACTCCAGGTAGGCTTTGGAATACAGAGTGAAGACTTGGGAAGAAGAAAAACAGAGTGTCTCAGGCTTGGTGTTGAGGTGCTATCCTGGAGCCTTACATTTTTCTGGGTCAGCAGCAAGATCTAATGGGGCAGAGCAGAAAGTGGAGGTATTCATTCAGGCGAGCTACACCATCTTCTAAGACCCCTTACTGAGAATCCATCTCTGCCCAAATGCTTTTCTCCTAGTCTTTGGGAATCAGAGGGACAAGGAGAAAGCAACTGTTCCCACCATGAACTCAGTGACTCCTGGTAGGACCTTTATGAGGAATCATGATCACCCAATTTTAGAAGGTAACAGAGGAGAGCAGGACCCAAAATAAACAACAATAAGTAATGAAAGGGTAAGTCACATTACGCCTTTGTCATTTCCAAGGCAATCAGACTATTAAAATAAAAAAAAAAAAAAAAAAAACTAAATAAAAATAAAAGAAAGAGTAAAATATATCTCTATGTCTTCCAGATTGAAAGATACCCTCCAAAGGGGAGGTCATGGCAGGATAGTAAAGGTTTAGCGAGATGCTGTTTCAGAAGTGTTAACATTTGACATCCAGAAACAGCAGTAGCCAAAAACCAAAAACTTTTAAACTGAAAAAGATGATAAAAGATGGGCATGCAGGTGGTTTGTTTAGAATAAGGCTCTGGGCTGCAGGCATGTTCAAAGAGGAGAGAAATTCAGACCTTGGTTCTAGGCTAGCATATGAGCTAGCCAAGCACTTACTCTGGGATTCTGAGCCTTGAAATGAGACGACCATATTTGGTTTGTAGTTTGGCAACCTGGATGGAGATCAGGAATGGAACAAGTACAGTTCTGGGATTGTGGTGGGTATGGATAGAAGGTGCTGAAAGTGGGCTTTGGACTAGGAGTTATTTTTTTTCCCCACCAACAAGAGATTTCTTCAATTAGGGAAGCTCAGAGGGGTTGAGTAGCAGCTCTTGCTATAACAGTTATAAAACATTCTATAATAATTTGATTTTGCCAAACTTTGACATCTGGTTAAATAGCTCAGAGGGAAGCAAACTCAACTCAGAACTTCCAGATGAAATAACCTCTTTAAGGGGATTTCGGTGGCATTTCTGGAATGTATCCAGGTGGTTTGTTTCTAAAGGAGAAGGGGGAAGGAAAATGGGTTTGGATGTGCCAGAAATTCAAATAAGGCCCCAAACGTGAAAGAAGCCCATGGTGACCGCCTTCCTTGACAGCTTTCTGGAATTTCTTCTGTCATAATCTGTCTGTCCTGCACATGTGAATGTTTTCTATGGATAATCTTCAATTGTCTAACAATCACTTTATTCACAAGTAAGATTTTGAGGTCCTAGAAGGCATAACTCCAGCATAATGCTTAAATTTCATTCATTCATTCATTCATTCATTCATTCATTCATTCATTTGCAGTGGTTAGAAGCACACACTGAGGTATGGTCCAAAGTGTGGCTTTGAACTCTGCTGCACCTCTTATTGTGCACCTTAAGAATTTTATTGTCTGCTTGGTTTGTCATCAGTAAAATAAGACTAATGATAGTTCTTAATTCAGCGGGTCTTTGTAAGGGTTAAATAAGGTAAAGCAACTAGTATAATTCCTTGCACAGACTAAGCATTCATAAATATTAACCATCAGATTCTAATTATTGGTATTGAAAGTAGGGACAAATCAATGCGTCAAATACCTGGTTCAATGCTGGAAGGTAAAACATAGAATGAATTTTCCTCTCAAAAGCACAAATTCTAGCAGATAAATTGGTTTTGAAAGAAATAGTGATGATAGGTAAAAATCACTACAGTCCTGAGCATTTTTTCTAGTGCCACTTTTGCATGTGCTTTCCCATGTATTAACTCTTTTAATCCTCACAAAACCCCAGGGGATCAGGATTTTTAAAAAATCTTCATTTGACAGGTAAGTCAATGAGGCCGGGGAGCTTGCAGAACTTGTTGAGCTGCCACCACCTGGGAGGGGGAGTTTGGGACATCCACAAACACCTGGCTTCCCAAGAGCCTGTCTGAGCCTGTGTCAGGACCTTCCTTCTGTGGAGGGGTTGGGGGCCTTCCTCTGGGCAGGACTGAGAAAGAGTCTGCAAATAATTCCTGAAGAAGGTGACGGTGATTCTCAGCAGATATAAATGGAGAGAGAATCCCAGGCAGAGGACACAGCTTGTGTACAGACAGGGGCAGGAACAGCACAGAAAGTTCTGGGAACGGCAGGTAGATACAAATACCTGGAGGATGGGAGGGAAGGAGGGGAGGCGGGAAGTTGTCAGCGGAGCGAGATTATGGGGGCGGGAGTTCCTTGTTGGCAGGAAATGAGCCCCACACCGGGGCTGGAAGCTTGGCCTTTGGAGTCTGAGTCCACTTCCCTGAGCAACTTGTTCTAGGACAAGTTTCTCAATCAGTTTGATTTTTTCTATGCTTGTCCTGCGAAACTAGAAATAATACCTTGGGTTATTTACAGGAAGCAATAAGATAGATGTGGAAGAACCTGGTATATAGTAGATATTTGAGAATTATTTCTTGAACGATTAAACAAACGAGGGTCACAATCAGACACTGTATATCAGTTGCCTCAATGACATCTGAGGTTTCAAGCAAAGAAACCAATAATAATTATTTACTCAGAGGAGAAAAATAGGTTTGTTTTGACTCTTCCCTAGTTCATTTAATAAGCATATGTCTAGCAAATACAGAAAAACATAGCTTGAGAGATCCAGTCTCTTTCCCATGGAACTGTCTATCATTTTGGTTTGTTCGAATATAATAATGAGTGAAGTTTGCACAGCCCTTTCTTTACATCCCTACCCTTCTCATCCTCACAAGATGCAGGGTAGCAATGATTGTTATCTTATCACGCACGTTACAGATGAAGACCACCGAAGCATGAAGAATCCAGGACTCAAATCCTAGCCCAGGTCTGTGCTTAAGTTTTGGGTACTTTCCACATCCCCTGTCTTCACTTCAGTCTTCCTCAGGGATGTGCCCACCCAGAAGACCGAGAAATGTCTTCTTGGCTTCCTGCTATTTGTGCCTGAGTTTGGCAGCCGCAAACACATTGCTTTGACCTTTTTCAGCTCACGCAACTCATTCCACTTTGTATGCAGTATATGGCCCTTTTCTCATCTCCAGTGGGACCTCTGCTTCACTGGCTGGGACCTCCCACTGCATTCTCTGATTACTTCTGATCATTTTTCTCCAGATACATTCATTTGCATTTTTGCCAAGCTGCATCTTGTTTTTAGCTCATATTTCTACCTTAGATGAATTCCCTGCATTATGCCTCTCACTTTGATCATGTTCCCAGGCCGTTTATGATTTAGGATATCCTTGGCAAACATCTTTAACCTGCTCTCAATTCATTAATGGTGCGACAAAATCAGACCAGACCCTTCCCAATGCTGTATCCTATAGGCCAAACCCTCGGACAATTAGGCATTGTCAATTTTATTACATTTGGGTGGTTTCTCAGCCCACCTCACTGTTAGGTGACCGCTCATCTGCATTACTATGGAGCGTGCCAATTTCAAGAGATAGAAGTTCACGTGTTCTCCTGGCGCCAGGAGACACTTCCCTTGCTTCCTTCATCTGGTTTCAGAAACCTATCAAAAAGGAAAGATTTCTTCCCCCATTGCACATGTTATTATTCATAGGTCCAGACACACTATTATTTTATGTCATGATTTTGGATCTTTCGAATGTTTCCCATATTCTCTGTTCTGTTATTTCTCTTATTAGAAACTGTCCTTTGATTTATTGCCTGGGATTGTTCTTTCTTTTCTTGAACATTTACTGGCTGTCAGGCATCTGGTGCAAAGCACTGCACCTTTAAGAGCAGAAATAAGGACAAGGTCCAATGGAAACACAATCCCATCCCAAAGAACATGGGCCATGCACGTGTCCATCTGAACACGCGACCTCATGGAGCTCTTACCACATCCCAGGCACTGTGGAAGAGTTTCTACAGACAGAATCCAACAGGTGAGATCCAACGATTCTCCCATTTAATCAAGACTAAGAGGATTTGAATAACTCGCTCAAAGACAAGAAGTGCAGAAGCTAAGATTCAGATTCAGGTCCGCTTTCATTCCAGTGCACATGCTCTCTGCTTTCAGATGGTTCTGGTTTCCTCTCCACTCTGCTAGGATACAAAGCAACCTGGGGCTACCTGTGCCCCTGCCCCAAGCCATTCCCACCACCCTTCTTCTACAGGAGTGGTTTTGACTCCTGCCCTTATGGACTCCTGTATCTCACCTGGGCTGTGCCCCAGGCCAGCCATCCCCATGCCATTTGCAGTTAGGGACTCCACCAAAACACCTCACTGTGTTCACAGCATATAGTGCATTCAGTGGCCAAAACGTTAGGATGGGTTAGTGGATTGAAATGGGACTTGAGGCCATCAGTCCTGGGTTTGAGTACAAGATCTACAGCTTAGAGTTACGAGGCCCTAGAGGAGCCTCCCCACTTTGGGGGTTCTCAGATGGGCTAAATCAAATTCATAACCCCCGGCTCCCTATGCCATTGCCAGTGGTGGGGGTGGGGTGAGGGGAAAGCAGATTATAATGAGTGAAGGTGGCAAATGTGCACTGTGAACTTGAGAATGTGGAAAATGGATTTTCACATGGTAAGCTCCAGCATCCTCTCGTTCAAAACAGTATTGAAATACAATCATGGCCCTGTGGTTTCTTTACTAATGACCCACAGATCTTCTTTTCAGATGTGGTTTAAGGCTGAAGCCCTGAATTCATATGTAGAACTGTAGATTGGAGCATTGGCACCTGGATGTCTCCCAGGTACCTTGAACCTGACAAACCCTGACTGAAGCCCCAGCTTCCTCTCTCCAATCCGTCATCTTTAAGCTCTGCTTATTGACACCACAGTCTGCTCAGCCTCTGAAGTTAAAAACCTTTACTTTCAGTTCCCATGTGCAGCACGAACTGTACCTGGGAAATATCTTTTAGACCCCTTCCCTTCTCTCTGCCTCTTGCATCAGGACCTTGCCATTTTTCCTCTGGGTTATTACCACAGCCTCTTCACTGTTCTCTTGGCTTCCAGGCTTACTACCCCCTGCCCCATCCATTGGTGACTCCCCACTCACTGAAGTGGTCTTTCTAAAACCTCACATCAATTCTTACCACCCCGATGTCAAACTCCATCCTTGATGCTCAATGGCCTTCCAGAGGTACTCTAAGTTTTTCAACACAGAAGCACACTCTTGCCTGGTCTAGCCTAGATCTAATCTCCAGGCTCATCTCTGGCAAATCCATCCGTTCTCCTTATTCTTCAGGAGCCTGAGCCTCTCACTATTCCCCAAACAGTGCATGCTGTTTCAGTCCTCTGCACACGCCACACTTCTTCTATCTTGAATGCTATCCCTGCTTCTTTCATTTAGAAAACACTCCATCATCCTTCAAGACCCACTCACATGTCACCCTGTGGACAAAGTCCTTTCTGGCTCCTCCAGGTAGACTTTCCTCTCTATACTCCAGATATTTCTTTCCTCCTACCATCACTTATGTGTTCATTCATTCATTCATTCATGAATATTCATTGAGTCAGGCTGGATATAGAAATGAATGAGACCAACGTCTTCTCTCAATTAGCTCAGTGTATTCTTGGGGAGACGGATGTAGTGACAAAGCAAGATAACATAACGTGAGAGGTACTCATCCAACTTTCTCAGGTTCTAGGTCTCCTAAGCGACAGCTCAGTGATCTGGTAAAACTTCTGAGCTGCATGCTGGGTGATATTTATAACCTGTATGAGTGCCTCTGGAAATCATGTTGTAGAATAAATAGGAAAGATGGAAGATACTACAGTTGGTGGGTGGGTGGGAGAGTTGGGTGCGGTGGGGAACTTGCACTCAAGTAGGACTTTTCTTGAAGAATTTGATGAGCCCTGACCACAGACACAACAGGGCCCAATGGGCACTAAAGTGGGTGTCAGGAGCCTTGGCTCTGTAACCTGGGCTGCCACCAGTCAGGTGGGGACTCCAGCCTGGGAGTGTTATTTGATTCTTCCTTAACCATTGTCTAGTTCTTTTGTACTGTAACTTTTCCAAGACTCTCTCAAAACCTGAAACCTATACAAAAAAGTGCTATGTGTGCAAACGCGAGATCGTGGTTGAACGGGGTTTCCATTCCCTAATTCCTTCTGATAATGCTTTTAAACAATAATGCCTACCAGTTCAAAGACACTTTCTGTATCTCTTTTTCCACTGCTTATTTGGAAAATACTTATTTTTAGGTCCTCATTGTCCATTCCTCATTGTCTGCTTTTATCTGAAGCCATTGGATTCTCAGCTATGAGAGACAACCATCTCTTCTTGGCACCTGGGTTGCCTTTCTCACACTTAGAGAGGGAGATTGTGCTGTTATTAGTGGCGAAGGCAATGATTTTATTCGTGGATAAACTTCTGGAGAGCAGGAGCTGAGTCTTTTTTTTCTAAGATAGGTCCCTAGTGCCTAGGATGGTGGCTGATTCCCAATAAAACCCAGTAAATATTTGATGACTGCCAGGGTGAAATATTGAATTGTTAATGAAGTTCCCAGCCGTATCAATCTGAAATGTATATTACGCATTTTCCTCTTTAAAAATTGTTTCTATTTATTCACCATGGCACTGCTTATCTCTTTTCATGCCCAATGCTAAGCACTTAGACAAATGGCTTATTTATTCTTACCACAAACCTACGTGTTATCATTATCTCCGTGTTAGAGATGAGAAAACTGAGACCTAGAGGAGGTAAATATTTTGCCTAAGGACTGTAGAAAAGAATCTACATCACAGCCCCTTCCTCACCTGCTTCCCACACTTTGTTGCCTCGATACTGGGATCGTGCCTCTGCTGCTCTTGTGAAGTTGCTGACTCTGGGATTTCTGTCTTATTGTCCTGAGGTTGCTGTTAACAGAGTACCACAAACTGGGTGGCTTAAAGCAATGGAAAGTTCTTCTCTCACATTGCTAAAGGCTACAAGTTCAAAATCAAGTTGCCCCCAGGCTGATCGAGGGAAGAACCCTTTCCTGCCTCTTCCTACCTTCTGACGGCTACTGGAAATCCTCAGCGTTCCTTGACTTGGGGCAGCACAACTCCATTCTCTGCTCCGTCTTCATATGACCACCTTCCCTCTGTGTCTCTTCTCTTCCTGTAAGGACACAGTCATATTGGATTAAGGTCCATATTAATTCAGTATGACCTCATCTTAACCCGATGACATCTGCAGACCCTATTTCCAAATAAGGTCCTATTCATAGGTCCTGGGTATTATAAATATATCTTTTCAGGGGACATGGTTCAGCTCCTAACAGTTCCCAATGGACTTCTATAGAAGTTAGGATTGGGGTTGCCTGTACTCTAAGAACTAAAACACATAAGCATTTCTTCCAGTACATAAAGTAAGTCTGGAGGGGGCCGTTCAGGGTGGGGGTCCTGTGAGGTCAACAGGGGCCTGGGCTTTCCCATCTTCTTGCTCCTCTGTTCTAACCATGAGGCTTCCATCCTGGAGGCTACCTCATAATTCAGGATGGCTGCTGTACTCCTGCCTTCACATCTGCTCTTTAGATCTCAGGAAGGAAAGATGAAGCAAGGATGAAAAGGACAGAGGGAAAGAGGAAGGGAGAGAGGGAGGGAGGGTAAAGGAAGGAAGGAAGGGTGGAAAGAAGGAAGAGAGGAAGGGTAATGAGTCTTCTCTCAGCTCAGCCAGGTCCATCTAAGCATCCATCTCAGAAGCCCCACACAACACTTACCCTTATTTTTTATTCGTTGGTCAGAGCTATGTCAAATGACCACACCTGGATGCATGAAGAGCTAGGAAATGCAGCCTTTCAGCTGCACTCTATAGTCTTTTATCTCACCTGGAAGAAGGAGAGAAAGGATTTTGTGTATACTAGATCTCTAAATGCACCATCACATGGTTCCTTCTCATTTTTTTCACTCCCTTAACTTCTCTGCAACATTGGGCCCATTGGCCCTCACCTCCTAAAATTCCCATCTTGATGATCCTCTCTCTGGGCCCTCGTGGGCTGCCAGCCTGGCTGGCCTGTCCTATCCAGCTTGGTTGAAAGCACTGACTTCTGGCATCAGTTCACCAGCCCCTGAGTCAAAGGGAGCCCTTTGCAGGAGTGATGCCTGTGCTCTGATTTCTTACCGGGGGTGAGCAGAAGCTCCACGCGGTGGGTGAGCATTGGAGCTGAAGCCCCCCAGCCTTACTCCCTGTGGCCACACAGCACACCTGACCCTCTGCCCATGGTTGTGGGTATGCCCTCGTTATAGTTCCTGGTGGACTGGGGATCTCAATGATTCTGGAAGTCAGTCATGTCAGCACAAAACCTTCCTACAGAAATGCATATATCATCTCAGCATCTCTTGGCATCAGGAACAGCATGTGTGCACACGGGCCACGACCCTGGAGATGGAGCCTTATGGAATGATCTCTGGGACTCTCCTCTCCAGGAAGTGACCACACAGTCCATTCTGATTAATTTCCCAAAGTCCCTCCCCCTCTGCAGTGTATCACTGAAAAATGCCCTGTAGGCAAAGTTGTCCTGTCTCAGACAGCACATTCCCACCATGGCTGAATTTAACAGAGCTGTCTCTCCTCACCTCTTCTTCCATCCCTCAAGGGTCTCACCCACCTCCAAGGCTTAATGCTCAAGGCCATGGAGTGGGCTTCTACACCTACCTCTCCTCTGGCTCAGAGTCTCTCCCAAGTTCCCATTTGCATTTCCAGTCGCCTGGTGGATGTCCCATCACATATGCTCCATCTGCACTGAGGTCAGAGAGTGCAGTTCTGACTCTTTATCTTCCCCAGACCAGCTGTTCCTAACTCCTGCTAACTCTGCAAGTGACACAACCCCTCGGTGAGGCATGTGAACTATAGACTTGGACGATCTGCATTCAAACCCTGTAGCATCCACATATTAGCTGTCTGAGTTTGGGCAAGATGTTTGACCTTTATGTGAACACGACTTTCATCTATAATTGCTTACTGAATGGTTGTGATTTTCATTATACAGTATCTCTTGAAGGCACTGTCCTTTTTCTAGGCAGATCCCATTCCTGGTCTTAAAACCTAGGAGTTTAATTTCACTCCTTTACTCCTACTGACACAATAGCATCCTAACTGCTTTCATGGCCTTTAGCCTTTCCCTATCTAATCAAATCACCTTCTTACTGAGAGAAGCTCTGGAGTCTCTCTCCCTGCTTAAATACCTTCAGTGGCTCCCCATTGCCTCCTGGCTTAAGTTCAAACTCTTTGTCTAATCACTCACAGTCCTCTATGTATTTCTAACTGAGTCTATGCAGAAAAACTGCATATTCCCTGCCGGCAGTGCCCTCTCCCTATTTCCGCATATTTGAATACATTTAGTCCTTTAATATTTCAAGCTACCTGCCTCCAGAAACATCATGAATCCTCCTGTGCTTATGTTGTCTCTCCCTCCTCTGAACCAGTGCCCCCGATCCTCCCCACACCCACGTCACCTGTTACATCTCTTGTGACGCTTGTCTCATTGTTCCGTGCTCTTGTCCCACCCCCTTCCCCCCGTCGGCAGGTCTCAGCCTGAGTGTGGTGGCACATGTCTGGGGAGCCAGCAGTCGTGGAGTGGGTGAGAATTTCTTTATTCTTTAGAAATACGAGCGATTCCACGTGAGTTCTGTTATGTCATCACTCTCACTCAATCGCATGTCACTTGCCTTTCTGGAAAGGGAGATCCAGAAGGCCATGGGGATTGAGCAGAACTGGACAGCAAAAGGGTGTGGGTCCCCTATGGAAGTCATCCAGCTCCAGGCCACAGCAGAAAATGAGCAAATGTGCACAAAGGGCCCCTGCGTCACCAGCAGTGCAATGGGCTCCCCAGGCCAGAGCCTCTGGCCCTTGGCTCCTGGCCCCTGTCTTCTGGCACCCCCACCTCACCCTGGCTATCTATACTGCAAAGCTGGCCCCACATGTATCACTTGCTGCCACCTCCCAGAGAAGTAAACTACTTGGACTTAGTTCTGCTGGAAAACTTCAATGAAGCAATTGTTTTATGAAAAATTTCTCTGTGAGGATAGGTATGAAATGTTTTACATATAATAATGATAAAAACAATAACAAAAAACCTATCATTTATTTTGATCCACAACTGAAAGCCAGACCCATGCTGTGTTTATGTATAGGACCCTTTATTTTCACAAAAACACAAGTCAGGGGATCAGCGCTATTAATCCAGTTATTTTAGATGAGGACATTGTCAGCAAAGAGATGGCCTCCCCTGTAGAAGGGTTAGAATGAGGACACTGCTCAAGGCTGCCATACTACTACACTCCATCACTTCCAAACGGATCAGCGCTTTTGTTTCCTGGCTGCTAAAACAAATGCCATGCAATGGGTTGGCTTAAACAATGGGAATTTATTGGCTTGTGGTTTTGAGGATAGAAGTCCAAAACTTCATCATCAAGGCCAAGCTTTCTCCCAGAAAACTGTGAGATTCGGGTGCTAGCTGCAGACAATTTTTAGCAATGCACATGGAGGCCTCTCCTGGCTAGTCTGGGTTCCGTTGACATCCATGGCTTTCCCTCTATGTGTCTGAATTCCATTCTGCTTATAAAGGACTCCAATAACAGGATTAAGATTCATCCTGATTCAGCTGGGCCACAACTTAACTGAAGTAATCTCATTCAAAGGACATATTTTCAATGGGTTCACATCCACAGGAATGGATCCTGTTTAAGAACATGTTCTTCTGAGGTACACAGCTCCAAGACATCACAGTCTCTGTAACATGTGCCACACACTGTGAAGGACTCTGAAATGATGCTACAATAGCTCCAAAGCCAAATCAACTGAGATTAGGATTTCTGAGTTTCAAAGGATTGTTTTGACTTGTGAAAGATATTTGAGTTTCCTTTCCTACAAAAATAATGGTAAAATCTGCCCTTTGTTGGTCTTCAGCGTGGATGGTCTGGCACCCTTGGACCCCACTCTAGCTGCTATGATGACCTCCACTTGCCCCAGCTCCTACAACCCCCCAGCCTGTGTGGGTCACCCTGGGTACCTCTGGAGAGCCTTAGCTGTTGTCGAATCTGAAACCTCTTGACACTCTGTACCCAACATCTGGCTCTCCAGGCGTTTCCAGCAAGTGAGGAAGATCCTGAGGGTTGAAGGTTGAAATTTCATTTCAATAAAAATAATGCTAAAAGAACTTTGTAAGCAGTGCATTCTTTAATTTATGGATGTTGCATAATACTTGTGGCCACTAAATACTTGGACACTGACAGCTGGAGACTTGATGGCTTCCAAATCTCAAAGAACAACTGATACCATTTCATTTCATCTGCTCCCCTTGTTGTCATGGGGTTGATCTCAACAAAAGTGGAAAGGGCTGCCGAGAATGCACGACAGGGAGGGCTCACCATAGGCCAAAATGCTGCTGGGCATGCTGTGGACGTTGCCTTCTCACCCTCAGGATTCCTTGCCAAGGAAGCAGGAGGACTGTTTTGCATGGGAGGAAACCGAGGCTTAAAGATTGGGGTCACAGGTCAAGGGTCATGTTGTTATGGAGTGGCAGAGAAGGAATTCAAATCCAGGTCCCAGTCTTTAGTAATCCTTCACATTTTTTCCTCTACTAAACCACATTGTCTCTTTTTACATGTTTGCCTACACTTTTGATTACTTTGGGATATATTCTAGAAATGCCGGGCAGAACTGCGAGGGAGGGGTTTTGGGTCAAGAACTAGCTCACCAGCCACAAGCATCATTTTCCTCTTCTGTAGGACTAGGTTTTGTAAGTAAATACCCAAGTGAAAGAGAACACTTTTCTTGGAAAAGTCTGGCAATTTGATGCATGTAAAGAAGCTCTTTTATAAGAGCCCCTGTCACACTGGGACTTACAGGCAAATTAAATTAAGCAAAGGGCAGTTTTTAATTGAAAAAGGCACAGAGGGAGGTGGGTCCATTAATGAGTGGTAGCATTTATTGAAGACTTACTAGTGCCTAGCCTTGTGCCAGGCATACTTCACATGAATGATTTACTCTTCACTACGACTCTCTGGGATGTTAGCACCTCTTGATTGAATAGACCAGAAGACCGAGGCATGGGTCAAATAGCTAGAGAGAGGCAGAGCAGGCCTCCAAATGCACACAGTCTGATGGCTGAAGTCAGCTCTCACCCACCAAGCTCTACTCTCTCCCAGCCCTTTTGAAGAAGAATTCTTGCAATCTTGCAATCCGGCAAGTTTCTTTTGGTGATTCCATTCCAGTGAAGGCTCACACTGTTTAGCATTCCATATATACGGGATAAGCTGGAAACTTACTCGGAGAGCTCACAGGCTATTGGGACGACTGATAAGCAAGCAGTGGATTATCACGAGAACTACAGAAAAGGGGAGGCAACTGACCTCAAGTTGTGGAAGGAAGCAGGGGGCCAAAGCAACTTCCAGGGTTGAGGCATGAGATCTTGTCATTGAAGAATGAGCAGACACTTGTCAAGGAGAGAGGGAGAGGAAGAGAATTCCAAGTGGGGGTGGGGGGCATGATCAGGGAAAAGAGTCACAGAAGACTACAGTGTGTTCAAATTGGGAGCAGGACTGGGTAGCTGGTTGCTGGAAGCATGGTTGGGGCTGGAGATTGGTATGAGCAGGTAGAGCTGGAAAAATAGACTTGGGTCTCATTGCAGATCTCCAGCAGCTTACCCAAACCTTAAAAGTTGTAGCTGATTAGGATCAATTATATATTTTAGGCATAAAAATCTATAAAGAATAGCATAATGAACATCCTTGTTCAACACCACCCAATTAAAGAAATAAAACTTAGAAGCAAGAACTCAGCCTTCACTTTCACTGAAAGTGCAACCCTCAATTTAGTGTTTCAAATATATTGAATATTTAGGTCTTTAATCTATGAGAATCTGCTATTTTGCACATGGTATGAGGAAGGAATCTATTTCTTTTTAGTTAGAGTCTTTGTGGGTTTATGGAGCAATCATGTATAAAACACAGGATTTCCATATAACCCCTCTGGCAGTTTGAGATTATTTTATGAATCCCCCAAAGAGAAAGATTATGTTTGTAAAGTAATCTATTTCTCTGGGTGTGATACCCTTTGATTATATTAAATTCAGGTGAGGGGCCCTTGATTAGATTACCTGTTAAGATTGCTTTGAGGGCTTTCTTTGATTTGACCACATCAGTAGGGCGTGACTCGGGTTGAGTTCCTGCCCCCTTGCTGGGTCTGATAGAAACAGACATTCACACGGACAGAAATGACACAAGAAGACACAGAGGAGAGAACTTTGTCATTTTTGATCCTGCCATGTGACAGAAAGGAGAAGGCTCAAACAGCTAAAGTCCCAGGGGGAGATGGGCCATTTGCCTGATAGCTTTCAGCTGACCTTGGGAAGAGAGCAGAGACTGGTATAGGAGGCCCCGAGAGACCAGCCCTATGCCAGCCTGCAGCTGAGAAAGGGAAGAAGCTGGGCCCACGGAGCCTCAAGAGGGAGAGGAAGCCCAGAGGGGAAGGCTGACACTAGGCAGAGATCATTCACCATCTTGCTTCAACATGTGGCAGCTCACTTTGGTGAGAAAATACCTCTTATGGTACCACGGACTTGGAATTGTAAGTTTTTACCCCAAATAAATACTTTTATAAAAGCCAACAAATTTCTGGCACTTTGCACTGGCATCCCTTTGGTGGACTGATACACCCCCTATTGTTGACATCTTGCTTTGGTGAGGGTATATTTTTTACAATTGATGAAAGCACTTTTTTATAAGTGTACTATTAACTGTAGCCCATGGTTTAACTTAGGGTTCACTGTCCGTGTTATGTAGTTCTATGAATTTAGAAAATACATATTCTAGTAATATATATACAACCTGTTTTAGTTTACTAAAGGCTGCCAAGCAATACACCAGAAATGGATTGGCTTTTACAGTGGGCATTTATTAACATTTAAGCTTACAGTACTGAAGCTGCAAAGATGTCCTAACCAAGGCGGCTGGAGATGTTTTCTCCCCAAGCTGCAGCTGTGGGTGATCAGGCACATGGCAGAATCTGCTTGTCTCTCCCCTCTCCTCCTGGCCTCGTTGCTTTCCACGTCTAGCTAAAGTGGCTTCCTCTCAACTTCTGTGTTATGTTGAATTCAGCTTCTAAGTTCTTCTCTGTCTCTGCAGCTTTTTTTCTGTGTTTGTGGCTTTTTATTTCTCCATTTATAAAGGACTCCAGTAAGAGGATTAAGACTCACCCTGGGTCACACAATCTAACCAAAGATCCTTAACTGATGCAATTTAATCAAAAGGTCCCACCTACAATAGGTTTACACACACAGGAATGGATTAACCTTAAAGACATGATTTTCTTGGGTCCACAAAAACTCCAAACTGCCACACAACCTAAAATTTCCACTCTTAACCACATTCAAATATTTAATTCAGTGCTGTTAATTGCATTCATGTGCTATCATCACCACCATCTGTTACCAAAGCTTTTCCATTGTCCCAAAGAGAAACTTTGGACATTTAAAGTCCTAATTACTTATTCCCAAACCCAATGCTTTCCCCTGGTAACCTATATTCTAGGTTCTCACTCTATGAGTTTACTTATTCTAATTAGCTCATATCAGTGAGATCACACTATACTTGTCCTTTTGTGTCTGGTGTATTTCACTCAACATGATGTCTTCAAGGTCCATCCATGTTGTTGCATGTATCAGAATGTCATTCCTTTTTACAGTAGAATAATACTCTATTACAGTAGAAAATACCATATTTTGTTGATTCCATTCATGTTGATGGACTCTAAAGTTGCTTCCATTTTTTGGCAATTGTGAATAATGCTATTATGAACATTGGAGTGAAAATATCTGTCCAAGTCCCTGTTTTCAATTATTTTGGGTATATAACTAGAAGTGAGATTGCTGGACCATGTGGAAACTCTATAGTTAATTTTTTTAGGAACTTCCAAACTGTCTTCCACAGTGTCTGTGCCATTTTACATTCCCACTGACAATTACTGAGTGTTCCTATTTCTCTTTATTCTCTCCAATACTTGTAATTTTCCACAGTAGCCATTTTAGTGGGTATGAAATATCTCATTGTGGTTTTGATTTGCCTTCCTGTAATGGTTAATGATGCTGATCCACTTTTCATGTGCTTTTTGGCCATTTGTATACTTTCTTTAGAAAACTGTTTAGTCAAGTCTTTTGTCCATTTTTTTAAATTGGGTTTGTCGTTTTATCACTGAGTTGAAGGATTTCTTTATATATTCTAGAAATTAAACCCTCATCACACATGTGGTTTCAAATATGTTCTCCCATTGTGTATGTTGTTGTTTTACTTCCATGATAAATTCCTTTGAGGCATAAACATTTTTTTTTTTAATTTGATAAGGTCCCATTTATCAGTTGTTTCTTTTGTTGCTTGTGCTTTGGTTGTAAAGTTTAAAAAAACATTCCTAACACAAGGTCCTGAAGATGCTTCCCTATGCTCTTGTCTAGGAGTTTTATAAGTCATCTTTTATATTTAGGACTTTGATCCATTTTGAATTATTTTGATATGATGTGAGGTGGGGTTCCACATTCATTCTTTTGCAAATGGAGATCCAGTTTCCAGCACCATTTGTTGAAGGGACTATTATTTCCCAATTAAGTGGTCTTTGCCCCATTGTCAAAAATCAATTGATCATAAGTATGAGGATTGATTTCTGAACTCTCAGTTGAATTCCATTGGCATATATGTCTGTCCTTGTGCCTGTACATGTTATTTTGATTATTGTGGCTTTGTAATAAGTTTTAAAGTTGAGAAGTGTGAATCCTCCAATTTCATTCTTCTTTTTCAAAATCACTTTGGTTAGTCATGGCAAATTACCCTTCCTTATAAAATTTAATGATTGGCTTTTCCATTTCTGCAAAGAAGGCTGTTGGAATTTTTGTTGGGATTACATTGAATCTGTACATTTCTTTGGGTAGAACTGACATCTTAACAATATCTAGTCTTCCAGTCCATAAGCATGGAAAGTCCTTCCATTTATTTAAGTCCTCTTTGATTTCTCTTAGTAATGTTTTGTAGTTCTCTATGAACAAACACTTTACATCCTGGATTAGATTTATTTCTAGATATTTGATTATTTTAGCTGCTATTATAATTGAAATTTTCTTTCTTGATTTCTTCTTCTGATTGTTCATTTCTAGTGTATATAAAAACTGCTGATTTTTGGGTGTTGATCTTGTACACCACCACTTTGATGAATTCATTTTGAGCTCCAGGAGATTTGTTATGGGTTTTCCAGGATTTTCTGTATATAGGGTCATGTCATCTGCAAACAGGGAAAGGTTTACATCTTCCTTTCCAATTTGGATGACTTTTACTTTTTTTTTTTTTTTTTCTTGCCTAATTGCTCTTGTTAGAACTTCCAGTACAATGTTGAATAACAATAGTGGCAGCAGGCATTCTTGTCTTGCTTTCAGTCTTTCACTATTAGGTATGATGTTGTGAGATTTTAACATATGCCCTTTGTTATGTTGAGGATATTTCCTTCTATTCCTGGTTTCAAAGTGTTTTTATTAAGAAGGGTTGCTTTTTTGTCAAATGCCTTTTCTGCATCAATTGAGATGATTACGTGTGTGTGTTTTTGCCATTTGTTTATTTAAGAAGTTGTGAGGTAATAGTACAACCACGTATACCATACAGGAGTCTCATACATCACCCCACCACCAACACCTTACATTATTATGACACATTTGTTACAAATGATGAAAGAGCATCATCATAATATTACTGCTATCTATACTCCAGAACTTATATTTGATGTTTTTCCCCCAAACCTTCCTATTATTAACACCATGTATTACTATTGTATATTTGTTATAATTCATGAGAGAACATTCTCATATTTGTACTGTTACTCACAGTCCATCATTCACCATGGGGTTTGCTATGTTATATGGTCCCCTGCCTTGTACAATCTGTCCAAAATGTACACACAGTGGCTTTCAGTTTCATCCAGTTGTGCTGTCATCATTTTTTCCTTCATTATGCTAATGTGGTATATTCATTGATTTATTTTCTTTATGTTGAACCAGCCTTGCATACCTGGGTTAAATCCCACTTGACCATTGTATATAATTCTTTTAATGTGCTGTTGGATTCAGTTTGCTAGTATTTTGTTGAGGAATTTTGCATCTTTATTCATAAGAGAAATTGGACTGTAATTTTCTTTTCTTGTGGTATCTTTATCTGGCTTTCGTATGAGGGTGATGTTGGCCTCATGAAATGATTGAGGGAGTGGTTGCCTCTCTTCAATTTTTTTGGAAGAGTTTGAGCAGGGTTAGTGTTAATTTTCTTTGGAATGCTTGGTAAAATTCCCCTGTGAATCCATCTGTTCCTAGGCTTCTCTTTGCTGGGAAGTTTTTGATTACTGATTCAATCTTTTTACCAGTTATTGGTTTCTTCTTCAGTCAGTTTAGGTGGTTTGTGTGTCTCTAGGAATTTGCCCATTTCATCCAGTTTATCTAATTTGTTAGTGTAAGCTTGGTGTTCATTGTGTCCTTATTTCAGTGGAGGAGTTAATAATGGGACCCCTTTCATTTCTGATTGTAGTCATTTGCGTCCTTTCTCTTTTTTCTTTATCAGTCTACCTAAAGGTTTGTCAGTTTTATTGATATTTTCAAAGAAGCAGCTTTTGGTTTTATTGATTCTCTCTCTCTCTCTCTCCTTTTTTAATTCTCTATTTTATTTATCTCCACTTTAACCTTTGTTATTTCCTTCCTTCTGATACCTCTGCATTTAGTTTGCTCTTCTTTTTCTAGTTCTTCCAATTTTGAAGTTAAATCTCTGACTTGAATTCTTTATTCTTTTTAAAGTAAACATTTACATTCAAAGTCATTACTGATAATGCAGGACTTTCTTCTTCCATTTTGCTATTTAGTCTTTGTAAGTTATATCTTTGTCCTTCAATTCTTCTATTAATGCTTACTTTCATATTTATTTGATTTTTATACTGTACCATATTGAGTTTCTTCTTATTTCTATCTGGATATGTTTTTCATATATTTCCTTGTGGCTACCATGAGGTTAAAATTTAAGATCTTAAATATATAACAATTATATTTGATTTGATACCAACTTCAATTCACTAGCATACGCATACTCTGTTCCTATACCCCTCTGCTCCCCATTTTTTGTACTTGTTACAAACTATAATTTTCTTCATTTCATGTCCAAAACCATAGATTTTTATTACCTATAATAATTTGTACTTCAGCATATGCAGGAATTAAGAAGTGGCATTATGTATGGAAAAATGCAATAATACAATATTTATTATTACCTAAATGGTTATCTTTACTAGAGGTCTTTATTTCTTTATGCCACTTTGAAGCACTGTCTAATGCCCTTTCCTTTCAGTATGAAAAACTCTCTTTAGCATTATATGTAGGACAGGTCTAGTGGCGATAGACTCCCCCAGCTTTTGTTTGTCTGGGAATGTCTTGATTTCTTCCTCATTTTTGAAAGACAGTCTTGCTGGATATAAAATTACTGGTTGACAATTGTTGTCTTTCAGCACTTTAAGTATTTCAACTCACTGCTTTCTTGCCTCCATGGTTTCTGATGAGAAATTGGTGCTTAATCTAGTTGGGGCTTCTTTTTACATAACATTTTGCTTTTCTTTAGCAACTTTCAGAACACTCTCCTTGTCCTTTACACTTGACAGTCTGATCAGTATGTGACAGGGTATAGTTTTCTTCAAGTTTATCCTGTTTGGTGTTCTATGGGCTTCCTGATTGCACATGTTCACATCTTTTGCTAAATTTGGGGAGTTTTCTGTCATTATTTCTTTGTACCTTTATCTTCTTTCTTCTTCTGGGACCCCCATAAACATATATTCGTATCCTTGATAGTGTTCCAGAGGTCTTTTATGCTATTTTCATTTTTTACAATTCCTTTTGCTCCTCATCCTGACTCATTTCAATTGCCTTGCCTTAGAGTTTGTGGGTTCTTTCTTCTGCAGAACCAATATGCTATTGAAACCCTCCTGGTAATTTTTCATTTCATTTATTGTGGGCTTCAACTCCAGTAGTTCTATTTGGTTCCTTTTAAAATTGCTCTCTCTTTATTGAGATTCTCATATTGTTCATTAATTGTTTTCCTAGTATTCTTTAGCTCTTTCTCTGTGTTTTTCTACATGTCTTTGAGCATATTCAAGATCTTTTTTTTTTTTTTAAAGACTTTGTTTGATATAGCCACAGTCTGGTCTTCTTCATTAATGTGTTCTGGATTTTTTCCCCCACTTCCTTTTAATAAGCCACCATGTCCTGTTTCTTTCCTTGTCTTGTAATCTTTTGTTGCAAATTGTGCATTTTAGTATTTTAAAATGTTAACTATGATATTTATTCCCTGAGATGTCTGTTCCTTGAGCTGGAACCAGCTGGTGATTATAACAGAGATTTTCTTGAGTGTCAGTGCTCCTACCAGGTAGGCTCACCCAATGCAAAGTTCAAGGTCCTTCTTGTCTTTTCTGAGCCTGTGCTTGTCCTAGACTTATGCTTATTAATGGCCTTAGAACTTCCCGTGTTACAGGAGTTTGAATGTTTCCTCTACTTCCCTGAAGACGAAGACAGAACTTCTCCCTCTCCTGGGTATTCCACTGTCAGACTTAAAGGAGGTAAGTTTTTGCCCAAGGCCATCTACTTCAATTCTTTTTTACACTGTTTTCATTATCTCACACTGCTTTTGCTTGGGAGGGAGAGATATGCTGGAGAAGAGTTTCCCAAGTTAGTCTTTCCTAGATGGAACAAGGCCAGTGGCCACAAAAGGAGTATCAGCTCGTTCCAAACTTCCTTGGAGTGGAGATGAAGGAAGGGCAAGGAAGGGTACTAAGAACTTCTTCCAGGACTCCCTAAAACTGTGCTTTTTTGACCTGTCCCACAAATGTAGTCCTTCAACTGTCCTTCCCTGCTCTTAGGAAGCATACTGCCTTTAACTCTCCCCTGCTGCCAATGTCTGGGGCAGGTTGGAACAATGGCTGTCCACAAAACGAGGCTCCCAGTGATGCAAAGCAATTAATAAAAAGCTGAAGACAATCAACTCATGCCCACCCCTGCTCTTGGGGAAGTGGGTTTTTCTGTCCCTTTATTTCACTAGCAAACTATACCAGGTGATGTACCCCACTGCTGCATGCTGCAAGAGTCATGGCTGGGTGATGGTAGCCACTGCACAAAGAGAATAATTTGGTACTGGTATTTACCATAATTTACCAGCCTCTTCCTCCTTCTCTTCCCTGGATGCTGTACAGTGCTCTATTGGACTCCAGAATTTCAAGATAGTTGATTCAGACAATTTCTGCCTATTTAATAGCTGTTCTGGTGGAGGGACTGAATCCTGGGGCTTCCTACTCTGCCATCTTCCCACATTCTATATATATTTTTTTCATTTTGACAATCAATTAATTTAGCATAGTTTTTTAAAGGGCAATAGTTTGCTTTTACAGACTCAGGGACACCTTGAGAGTCAATATTTGACTCAGTTATATATATATAGTGCTTTTTCCCTCATGGGTATGCATCCCTGCATGTTGTTTGTTTCTAAACTTTAAATTAATGGTATCATACAGTTTTATTCTTTCTGTATTGCTTTTTTTCTCAATAACTTATTTGTGTAGTTCATCCAGGTTGCTGTGTTAAGTCTGAGTGCATTTAGTTTTCACTGCTATATAATATTCGACCATATGAATATACCATTTTTATTCATTCTCTTTCGTTCATTACTAATCTATTCTCTTACTAGATAGCATATAGTTTGCTTCTAAATTTTTTGCTAAAAAATGTTGCTATGAACAATTTTGTACATGTCTCCTTGTGATCGTGTGCACGAAGTTCTCCAGGGTAGACTTACAAGTAGAATTGCTGGGTCATCACGTATGTGTGTCTTCAGTTGTGCTAGATATTGGCCAACTGCTCTCAAAAATAATTGCACCAATTATGTCCTACAAGCAGTGCATGAGAACTCCTTTGCTCTACAACCTCATCAACACTCGATATGCATTAACTTTCTAATGTTTGCTCAAATGATGTGCATGAAATTGTACCATTGTGTGGATATAATCTGAATTTCTTCAATTTCTAGAAAGCCTGAGGAGCTTAATGTTTATTGGCCATTCGTGTTTCCTTTTTTGGGATAACTTTTACGAGTTTGCTATTTGTTTTTGTTATCATTTTACTTTTTAATTTTTGAATATATATTATATTTAACATTAGATATGAATCTCCCAATCTGTTACTTGTGTTTTCATCTTCTATGTTTTTTTTTTTTTTTTAAATAGAGTTTATTTTTCCTTAATTGTTTGTGCTTTCTGCATCTGGTTTATGAAATCCTTACCAATTCCAAAGTCATGGAGACAATCACCATTATTTTCTTCTAAAAACCTAAAGGTTTTACTTTATTTATTTTATTCTCATCTAGATATTCTAATAATGCATTAAAATTTATTTTTTGCACATTGTGTGAGGTAGGCATCTAATTTTATTTTCCACATTGATTATCAAATATTCTAACACAATTTGTTAAAAGGAAATGGTGGAATTTTGCTTCTTCAGATTCAAGGATAGCTTGAGCACTAATTTCTGACTCAGTGATATCTTATATGCTTCTCTAGTCTGTTTTTTTTTTTTTTTTTTTAATTTTTTAAAAAAGATATTTAGATTCCAGTCTGTTTTAGACACAAACATCTTACAAACCTGGAGAAAAGCTTCCCCAGAGTCATTCAGTGTGGGTTAAAACAACTAATTAAGGAGTCAAGGATATAGAACCCCAAACTCTTTTTAAATATGTAAACCATGATTATGTGAAGATTTACATAGATTCTGGCATGATAGAATCCTGAATGTGTTTAGTTAAAAATCACTCTGCATTTAAATTTAAAAATTATTCAGCATTAAAATAAAGTCTCAGACAACTACTTTGATGAGAGTTAGATGACAGAAAAGCCAGGGCAGTTGTTCTATTAGAAATCAGTGGGAAAGATTATCTTGGAATCATCTTAGAGAAGAGTTCAGGACCCACATTTGGATGGGGAGACTCTGTGCAAAACCATTTAGTACCTTCCTTTACCCTGGGATAAATAGGTAGGGCAACCCCAAACACCGTTGGGTTTATCTCTGAGGAGGTCAAGGGAGGAGTGAGAAAGAATTCTGTCCCATATTTCAGACACTGTTGGGGAGAGTAGAAGCCTAGGCAGTGAGAGGAGAAGCAAGAGGGCTGCATCTCAAGGCCAGTGAGGATGAAGGAAGAGCTGTACAGGGAACCAAGCAGCAAAAACAATAGTAACAATTGCTATTAATATAAAATATCAAGTCCATATAGGCTAGGGCATGCACTCTGCTGGGTGCTTGATAGTTAGCTCAGATCTTTATGGTCCTCACATTACAGATAAAGAGATGGGGTTCTGAAATGATAAGCAACTTGCCCAGGGTCACTCAGTCAATTGCCATAAGTGGTACTCAGACCTAGATTTCTAAATAAGGATGCCCATCATAATATGTGTTAAGCATGTAGCACAGTGCCTGGCACATAGTAGGTCCTGAGTAAATGCTTGTTGAATTTTGCCAGAGGAAAAGAATAACTAGTAAGCAACATCTAGAGTGTTTCTGAGGTCCTGGAAAAAATCCTTATGGAACTGGAGCCCTTTCCTCCTTGCCATCCCAACCTACTATTGTTGCCTATCTATGTTCTTCAAATGACCGTGTCTAATTGATTGGCAGCACGGCCAAACAGACGGGCCCAGGCTCCAGAGCCAGACACACCTGGCTGGTGTCCCCTCCTGCTGCCTATTAGCTGTAGAGGATGTGGGCATGTCCCTTAACCTCGCTGACCCCTGCTCCTTCATCTGTAAAACAGAGACTACCACGCCTTCCTCAGGGGGTTGCCCTAAGGGCTAATGATACGGTGTGTGTGAAATGCCAGTGACTAGAAGGCATTCTATGACATATGGTAGTTATTCCCATTAGTGGCATGGCCTCCTCACTGGCTGGTGTCACTTCCTGGTGCCTGGGAGCCCATGGGAGGGCACACTTTCCCACGTAGATCAAATGACCACTTTTGTTGATTATAGGGTTTGTTGTGTATATGTGATTTTTTTTTAAACAACCTCTCAACACTTGTCCTCTTGGCTGCAACAGAAGTGAGTCAGAGGGGAGTGAAGGGAAGGTGGAAGAGGAGCAGACGGTCAGACGCTCCCAGGGACAAAGAACCACCTGGACATGACTCCCACCCAGCTTCCCAGCTAGGGGAGACCAGCTTGGCATCTGGGCAGGCAGCTGGGGCTGTCCCGCATCCCTAGATCAGGAGCTTAAAGAAGAGAATGGGGAGTTGGCTGGAAGCCTGCCCTCTAAGGAATGTTTCCTGGAACCGGAGGAGATGCACATTGAAATGCTTCATCGACACTTCAAAGTCTAGGCGCTGGCAGTCTTTGGGAACAAATAAGAAAGTGTTAAGTGACAGCCAAGGCCAACAGTGAGTCACGGAAAGCGCTGCCTGCTGGCTCCCAAATGTTTTCTCCTTCCTCATGGGCCATGCTGACCACTGGAACATTGTCCTAATCCCCTTCTACTCTCCCATGACAGGGAAGATAAAGGCTAATTGTCAAGCATCTACACTGTGTAAGGAGCTGGACTCGGAATTTACAGAATAACAGTATCACTTCAACTACCTCTCAGGAGTAAGTGCTCACATGTATGAAACCCTATGTGCCAGGCACTAGGCTAAGAGCTGTACATGCAATCCAATATTATATGGTAGATGCATTTTATTAAATATTATTATAGTATATATGAATTAAACACATAATTTATATAAAATTATAATATAAACTATTATTATATTATACTACAGATGCATTATATATGCATGTATATAGGCAAGTATAAAGTTTAATACTTACAAAGGAGACTTTCAGTTAGGGACTATTCTTATAATCTTCATTTTAAAAGTGAGGAAATTGAGGCTTAGTGATTTTTTAGAGTCATAAGGTTAGAAAGTAAGTAATTCAGGATTCACGCCCAGGCCTCACTTCGAACGCTTAATCGCTGTGGCTGTCACAACCACCACTGGGGAAAAGCAGTGTTGTTTTCACTTTGAAGCCGAGGAAATGGAGGCGCAGAGAGGATCGACCACAGGGCCCAGGTGAAGTGAAGCCATCGGAAGCAAGCGCGCTTAAGTTAGAGAGCCCTGAGTTCCAGTGCTGACGTGCCTCCTTTCAATACATCCCCTCACCTCTTTGCAAAACTAGTTCTGGTGAAGATGGAGTGACATCATGTGCCCACAGTGTCCTCAGGTCTGGCATCTGAAAATGCTCAATAAACAGTGACAGAGGTCATGAGTCGTCTGAGTTCACATAGCTGGAAATTGGTGACCCACGAAGGAAGCCCAGGGCTTGCTGGTCACAATGGCTGCACTCCTCACGGCGCAGCTTTGCTCCAGCAGAGTCATAGATACTCACCAGGTGGATAAGCTCAGAGCACTGCTGGATGCAACCTGCTCTTGCACCCTCTCTCTCCCTCTTTCCTATGCTTGATGCAGGATTATACACACTGAATATCTCAAAGAGAGTTGGAAGGGACTGTGGAGACCCTTTTGCCTCTGTAGGACGCCCAGTAACCCTTACAGAACTTCTGGGTGATTAAGGAGCTGTTATTTCCTTCTCTGGGCAGATCTGGCCCCGTGCCCAGGTGCACAGCTTTGCAAAGGGACAGTGGCTGGACTTCACCCACCCACCACTCCCCCCTTGGCCAGGTACCAATGTGGACAACTCAACAAGGCAGCTCTGAGTCTCCTCAAACCCAATTTAAAGAAAAGGAAACCGAGGCCCAGCTAGTAGCTTCCCCAGGCCACACAGTGAGTAGGAACAACAAGACAGTAATAGGAACTTTGACTCGCAGCCACAGCTGAAGTGTGCTCCTACTCTTGCCTGGCTCCCTGGGTGGTGAGGGCCTCTGGTCCAAGCACAGCATGAGTGCCTGCTGCTGCTTCTGCTGCACCTGTGACTTGTGGGGTGTCAGAGAAAGAGCACTTATGAGGAGTCTGAAGGCTTACTTTACTGCCAGCTAGCACTGGGCCCATGTTCAAGTTCCTCCATGTCTGTAAAATGAGATAATAATATTTCCCTTGCAGGCTCACCATGATGCATACATAAGATGATGCACATGAAAACCCCTAGCGCTGTATGGGCGCAACATGTGTGCGAGGAACTGAGCAAGTCCAAGCCTTGTGGGCAGATGATCAAATAGCAAAGGGTCTAAGGCTTGATGGTGACCTTAAGATGTGTCCTACTGAGTTTCATGCGCCCAGAGTGCAAGTCTCTCCACTGCCTAGCCTGAACCTGGCTCCTTGCTGGACCCAGCAAATGTAATGAATAATGGATGAATAAATGGACACTGCATCCCGTGCCCAAGATCACAGAGCACATGGAGTGGTGGAACTGAGAATCAAATTCAGTTTTCTGTGACTTCAAAGCACGGACTCTTTTTACTACTCACTCGACCACTTCTGGGCAGAGCAGAAGAAGATAGCTCTCTGGAGAATCCCACCACCTGTATTGAGGGGGTGGGGGTGATGTACATGTCTGGGTTTTTACGTATGTGTTTTTGTGTTCTATCTAACTTTTCCTGTAGCTGGGAGGATTCTCCAAGTGTCTTCCCTTTTCCTCATTGCACTGAGTCTTGCAGCTTCCCAACCTTTCCCACAATTGATTCTGCTACTGGTTTGGACTGACCTAATTATTACCTTCTGAGTAAGGGGAATGGGGTGTTTGAATCATCACCTTCCCTGTTGATTTTCCCAGAATTATGGAATGGTCTTATAAAGCCAATAGCCATGCCAGGACGACCACCCATCATCATTCCAAAAAAAAGTAAATCGTATTTTCTTAACAAACCAAAATGACTACCTCTTTGCTCCCACAACTAGCATTTCCCAAGGGTTTGTGGATTCTGAAGTTATTTGAGCAATTTAGCCTTTGAAGCTCAGCTTCCACCTTGGACTATCAGAATTATTTCTTGGAAGAGTGATTAGCACTGAAAAGCTCTATGAAAACTGGCATCTGAGGATGGCCATGTCATTATGTGAAGGGCCCATAGATTCACCTCCAAACACTTTGTGATTTTACAAGGGCTATTATCTCCCAGCTACATCTCTTTGTCAGAGCTTATTACTTAAATAAAAAATGTTAATTGCTTCTCAGAAGTGTGCAGTGAGGAATGGGGGCCGCCATCTCGGAGGAGCCAGGTCTCCAAATCCCAGGCTGCTGCTAACTTTCTTGCCAAATGCTGGAAGCTAGGCATCGGCCAACCATCAATTTGTGCGGACTAAGTCACAATTTACATCAAGCACCGGTTTCACACAGGGTGTTATTTATTGAGCCGGGTACCACAGTGAGGAGGGTGAGATCCTGAGTAATTAGAATCCTGTCCTCGCTGGGGAGCCAACAATGCCTTCCTGCTATCTCCGCCTTCTAATGGGTTTGCGATGGCGCTATCTCTGCTTCCATAAATAACACGGTCCATGTAAATAAGGAGTCATTAAAAACGGGGCAGCACCTACACATCATTTCATAAACATGAGGGAGGTACTTCGGAAGAAGCCCATCAATAAGCGGGTCGTGCTCTGTGTTATAAAATCAAAGCCGCTCTGGTGTGTGCACGCCACCCTGGTAGCTGAAATCCCTCCATTGACACGGACTCTGGACTGACTGCGGCAGGCACACGGCAGAGGGGTTAGAAGCACGGCCCCTGGAGGCAGACAGACGAGCGTACAGAGCTCCAGCTCTGAGACCCAGGTCAATCACCTGGTCCATCCCCAGCCTTGGTTTTCTCCTCCAGGCCCTGAGAATCACAGGGTCAACCTGGTTTGTCTACGAAGATTCATGAATGAGCTGGACGACGCTGACCGCAAACAGGAATGATTTTATTCTTTCACATCATTTTCTTTCCTCCACGTTATGCCAGGCCTCCCTTCTCCATCCTGGTCTTTGAGTTGTTCAGATGCTTAGTCCAAGCGACTGAAACCTCTCATGCAATTTAAAGCTTTATCCTGTCCTAGTTTGGTCCTGATGGGCTCTCCCCGTCTTCCTACCTCTCTCTGTAATGTGCCTGGCTCTTCCAGGAGTGGAGCTGGGTTATGGGCAGGCACAGGGGAGGCGTCAGTGCCCACGCTGTCTTCTATGCCTGGTTCATTTACAGATGGACATTCATTCTTTCTTTCTGAGATGCTTTTGTGGGTTCCTCTGAGATCGCCCTGCTAGGAAGCCCCATGGCAGTGCACTGGGGAGGACAATGCCCATAAGTCTACGTCAGCCCTTAGCTTCTGACAGTTACTTCTAGTTTTTTATGCTGAGCTCAGCTCTCCCTTTTAAGGCATTCTCTTGGGCAGTTCAAAGTCAGAAATTTTCTATGGGCCACTCTGGCTGATGCCAAGAGCTATTGGTGGTAGAAGAACTCACTCCTATGGCTGCTGAGTGGCTTTGCTCTGCCACCCATGCTGTTCTAGCCAGTCCTCCTCCTTTAGACTTTGATAGGGAAGAGTTATCCCAAATTGGGATGTCCCCAATTCTTACCTAACTGTCCTGCTATAATCAGACCATCACGAATAGAAAAAGTGTCCAAATTTCTCAAATCAGTCCTGAGCTGTTCCTAACATTGAACTGATGCCTTCCCTCAGTCTTGCTTTCCTGACATTGATCCTGAATTTGACCCCTTGGGCTTCCTCGCTGAGGTGCCTGGCCCATAAAGTCTACCAGCTCATCCCACCTCTGAGCAACCATTTCCTTCGGGTTTCCCTCCTTGTTCTGGCTCCACCCACTCCCACTGACAGCTCGGTATTGTCACCTCCAACATAGCCTCAAGGACATCTCCCATCCTTGTGGTCAGATCTAGGAATGCCTTGGGCCCTTCCTCCTCTCCAGCTTTGACCCTACACTGCTGTCCTCGTTCCACACAGCCCATGCTTGTTTTCCCATCACTATCACAGTGCCCCCTCATTTTATTTACAGCCTTTTCCTCCCCATGCATTAGCTCATATATTTATTTGTCTCCTTGCTTGTTGCTTCCCCTCCACCCCCAATCTGGACCATTAATGTGTTAGGTACTAATGAGGTGAAGCTAAGTCCAATAAAACAGGTCCCTGCCTTCAACAATCTTACAATCTAATTGAGAAAAAGCAAAGTCAAGGACAACGAATTCACATCTGTGCCCTGGGTGAACTGTCCCAAGGCACAGCCCCTTTCTGAGCCGCGTGTTTTCTACCTCTCCCACGAAGAGGCTGGACCGCATGATTAAAGGGGCTGTTCTTGCTTTAAAGATCTCTGGCTCTGGGACTGCGGCTTCCCTTAATGTTCCTGGAAGAACAGACAAGTCCAATTTGAGATACTTGAATCTGATTAATGCGGGAACAGTTAACATTGGGATAAAGGCATCCCCCTTTCCTTCTCTTCCCCCTCTGGGCAGCTTTTTATGTTTCTGGGCTTTTATCCTATTATCCTAGCCCCACTTTATTAGTACCACCTGGAGAGGAGCCCACTCCCCACCAGACACTGGAGGAAATGCAGAGAGTCGGCTCACCGCTTTGAGTTAGCCTTAGCTCGCTGTTTACACTTTTGGACTATACCTCCTCCAAACCCTTGCATGTTTATCTGGGAAGGAAATCTCTGCCACTGCCCTGTGTAGGAGGAAAGGAAGGGGTTGTTGAGGCTCCTTTAAAACTCAATCCACTTTCTGGGTTCTTTCTAGTCTAGTTGAACCAGATTGCAGTTTTCAAAATGACTATATTCTGTCCAAATAGCAAGGTCAAAAAAAACCGGAAAGGATTAGGAGGGCGGACGATGTCTGGCTGGCCTAGTCCAGGTAGCTGATTCCAGCCTGCTCGATACCCCCTGAGGACCTCTGGCCTTCACACGTTCTCTACTCTATCAGATGAAAACCCAGATTCTTTCCAGTCCTTAAAATGGCATTCTTTCTCTCTTTTTTTTCCCTCTGCCTGGAAAACTCTTGGCCTTTCATTCATGTGCCAACGCCAACTCATCTTAAGAAGACACATCCTTTAGGTCATTTCCTTGGGCCTATAAAATTTGGGTGAAGCATTCCTGCATTCCTACAACCACAGCACCAAGCGGGCACTGGATCTGCAGTGATAAACCTCAGGTACACATGCCCTATCATCTGAGCACATCCTCCTATCTGTGCAGGAGAAGCGAGATGACAAGTGAACAGGAAGATAAAACACGGGGCAACAAGTGCCATTCTATAGGAGACCCAGGGTACTATGGGAGCTCAAGGAAAGGGTGATTTACCCAGATATTAAGCAACTTGGAAGGGCTGCCTAGAGAAGAAACCTGAAGGGTGAGTAGGAAGAGATGCATTAGTAAAAGTATTCCAAGTAAAGGAACAGCATGTGCAAAGTCTTAAAGGTAAGGAAACATATGATGCAGGGTTCACAAGAGAGAGATTGCATTAATTAGCTTTGTTTGGGTAACAAACCAGCCCAATATTTAATGATTTAAAACAAGGACTATTTATTTAGCTCAGTTTAAAGCTTTGTAGGTCAGCGATTTGGGATAGGTTTAGATGGGCAGTTCTGCTGATGTGAGGGAGATTCGGCAGATCTTGGCTGGGCCACACTTTTACATCTGAAGAGAGCTTCTGGGTCACAAGGAGGCTGGCTGCTGTTAGCTGGGGTGTCACAGAACTCCTCCTCATTTTATCTAACCATTCAGCAGGCTACCTGGGCTTGGCTCTCATGGCATTTCAGGATTGCAAAAGAGAGATTGGAAGCAAATAAAACCTCCTGAGGCCTGCAACTGGAACCCACACAGCACTGAGTTGTGCCACATTTGATTGGCCAAAGCAAAGCACCCCAAATTCCAGGTCGGGAATATGGGCTTTGTCTCTTGATGGAAGACGCTGCAAGGAATTGTGGCCATTTTTGTAATGTTGCTTGAAGGTTAAGACTTAAGAAATAATCTAAGGCCATATTAAGAAAAGACTTGTGAAGCATATTGAAGTTTGGATGTTCCCCCAGGGTAGTGAAAAGTACACTGTATATTTTTAAAGAGGAGTGAGGGACATCAGCATGTATGTAATTTAGAAGTTGCTCCCTGGATACTCTTTATAGCATTGTTGGTATGGCAGGGACTGCTACTTGACTATCCAGAATTCATAGACACCCATCTGCCTCAGATCTCCAGGGCTCTAATTTGCTCTAATTTGGTTTAGGGCAGTGATGGTAGCAGTTTAAAGAATTTAAAGAACTGGCACAAGGATAGGCAAATAGATAAATGGAATAGAGTCAAGATTAAACTTTACAATTATGGTCAATTGATTTTCGAGAAAGGTGCTAAGATAATTCAATGGGGAAAGAATGGTCTTTTCAACAAATAGTGCTAGGAATACTAGAGACCCACATGCAAAAGAATGAAATTGGACCCCTACCTCACACATGACATAAAAAGTAACTAAAAATGGACCATTGGCCTAAATGTAAGAGCTGAACTATAAAACTCTTAGAAGAAAACATAGGACTATATTTTTGTGAACTTGGATTAGGCAATATGTCTTAGATACAACACTGAAGCACAAGTGACAAAAGAAAAAAATAGCAAAATCGGACTTCATCGAATCAAAAACTTCTGTGCTGCAAAATGAAAGTGAAGAAAGTAAAAAGATAGCCCATAGAATGGGAGACAATATTTGCAAATCATATATCTGATAAAGGACTTTTATCTAGACATATCAAGGTACTTTATAACTCAGTAATAAAGACAACCCAATTAATAGGAAGAGGATTTGAATAGACTTTTCTCCAAAGAAAATACAGAAATGGCTAATGAGCACGTGGAAAGATGCTCAACATCATTAGCCATTAGGGAAATGCAAATCAAAAACACGAGATACCACTTCATATCCGCTAGGATGGCTATAATCAAAATGATAGAAAATAACAAGTGTTGGCATGGATGTGGAGAAATTGCTGGTGGGAGTGTAAAATAGTGCATTTACTTTGGAAAATAGTTTGGCAGTTCCTCAAAAAGTTAAAAGTTAAATCTAGAATTACCATATGACTGTGTAGTTGTACTTCCAGTTATTCCCAATGGAAATAAAAACAGGTCCACAAGAAAACTTTCATATTAATGTTCATAGCAGCATCATTTGCAATATTCCCAAATGGAAACAGTTCAAATGTTTATCAGCTGATGAATGGATAAATAAAATGCTCATCTATACAAAGGAATAAGCAATAAAAAAGAATTAAGTACTGTTACATGCTACAACATGGATGAACTTTGGAAACATTATGCTAAGTGAAAGAAGCTAAGCATAAAACATATATATTGTATGATTCCTTTTATATGGAATGTCCAGAAGAGGCAAATTTCTAGAGACAAAATAGGTAAGTGATTGCTTGGGATAGGGGAGTGTGTATAGGGGAGATAGGAATTGTGATTGATTGCTAATGAGAATGGAGGACAATTTTTAGGGGGGATCAAAATGTTTTAAAATTATTTTGTGGTGGTGGTTGCGCAACCCTCTGAATAAACTAAATGACATTGAATTGTATACTTTAAATAGGTGACTTCTTTGGTATATGAAATATATCTCAATAAAATTGTTTTTTAAAAAGAATTTAGTAACACTGAATTCAAACATATTTGAAAAACAGAAGCAATGGAATTTAGTGCTTTTTATGGGAGGGAGATTGAGAAAAAGGTTTTGTGGGGGGACCTGGGCTTCAGTTATAGGCACCAGAAGCTGCCAATCTCATTGACCAGAAAGCTGCTCATGGATGACCTGCATCTCTGCATCTCTAACTGGGTTAGTGCAGCCCTCATCTCTGAGTTTGCTCCTCAAGAAGGAATTTCTGCCAGGCCTTCAAACCAGGAAACAATAGCTGCTCTTCCTGAAGACTTGGTCTGTTCTTAGCTGGCGGGCTCTGAATATTTAATTGACCATGTTTGCTTTGGCTCCTGAGGAGGCTTGGAATTCAATTTGCAGTTTGCTTTTAGTAATTTTCCAAAACTTTGTGACACTAGTTCTCAAGCCTTGTTGCGAATTACCGGGGGTTTGAAACATACAAATTGCTGGTCCTGCACTCAGCGATGACCATCGAGGAAGTCAGAGGAAGGGCCAGGAATCTGCATTTTTGTCAGATGCCGAGTGCTCTACATACAGGGGGTGAATGGACAGCAGTTTAGCGCCCTGTGGTCCAGCTTCATCTCAGCCCTTCTCCAGCATCTGAAACCACATCAGTCACCCATCCCCTCCCCACCACCTGGGCTCCAACCACAGGTAGACCCCACCAAGCATTAGGGGTGGTGAATGGGCACAGCCAACAGTGCTCACTCGTACTTGAACTCCACGGTGAGACAGCCTTCGCACGTCTAGTCCAGGCCCGTTGGAACTGCAGAGCTCAGAGATTCCAGATGGCAGGTGGAGAGGGAAGGCACAGGGTGGGGTTAGGAGGTGGCAGGGGGCATCTGTAATTTGACCTGGTACATGGGAGGCTTGCTAGGATGCAACAAAGTTTGATGGGAAAAGCTAAATAGCCCAAGGTCCAAATTCTAGCTTGGCTCCTCACTGGCTGTATTATTTTATGCAATTTATTAACCACCTTTGCAGCCTCAGGTTCCTCACCTGGAAAATGGGATTTCTAGGTTTTCATCTAAAGGTTAGGGTGAAGAGTAAATAAAACAAATGGTACAACGTGCCCAAGGCATAGTAGGCATGTGTAGGATATGACAGATCCTCTTATTCCATAATCCCATTTTGCTTACATGATGAGTGTATTAGTTTCCTCTTGCTGCTATAACAAGTTTTCAAAAGTTAGTGCTTTAAACAATATAGTTGCAAAAACAGAATGAAACACAAGCAATATAATTTTATTTTTTTATCTTTTGGAGGTCAGAAGTCCTAAAACCAAAATATCACTAAAGATTTTTTCCTTTCTGGATTCTCTCTAGGAAAAGATGTGTTTCTTTCCATTTTCCAGTTTCTAGAGGTCACCTAAATTATTTGGCTTGTGGTTCCTTCCTTCATCTTCAAAGCACAACTTCAACTTCCGCTTCCACAATCACATCCTCTTCTCTTTCTGGCCCTCTCCTTCTTGTAGGACCCTTGTGATTATTTTGGGCCTATCTGGGATAATCCAGGATAATTTTCTCATTTTAAGATCCTTAGCTTAATATCTGCAATGTGCCTTTTGCCATGGAATATTCACAGTTTCCAGGGATTACGATGTGGACATCTTTGAGAGCCATTAACCCACCAAGCACAATGGAAAGGAGGTTCACCAACTTGTTACAACAGAATCATTCCCTGAAAGCCTTGGCTAAGAGGATGATGGTGGTAAATAAAAGACATTGGCTCCAACAATGTGAAACCCATCTAAGAGAGGATGTGACGCCCTCAGGCATGTTAAGTGTTTGCTACCTCCTCATGGCGTGTACCACATGAGGGCACACTCATGCCTTTTTGTTCAAGCTTCTCTGCCATTTATGCTCCCTATCTCTGACCAACTCCTAAAGCAGTAATGACCCCTTTGTTTCCCGAGGCCAATTTGAACTGTGAAATAATCCTATATATGAAATATATCTCTCTGGATTTTCCACGCAGACCCTTCTTTCTGTCCCTAGAAACATCAAGAATGAAAACATAGGTCCTTTCCCTTCAGAACTTGACTGCTCTTCCAGACAGCTACTTAGTGTGAGTACACCTGTTTCGTTTCCTAGGCTTCTGAAAGCACATACTATGAAATGGATTGGCTTAAAATGAGAATTTCCTAGCTTGCACTTTGAAGCTGTGAGAATGCCCAACTCATCAAGGTGCTTTCTTCCTGAAGACCGGCTGGTGGTACCCTGCTCCGTGCAGGGTACATGGCGGTGTCTGCTGGTCTCTCCCTTCTCCTCTGGGTTTCATTGCTTTCAGCTTTGTGCTTCCACGGTTCTCTCTCTCTCTCGTGCTCTCTCTCTCTCTCTCCAAATTCACTCCATTTATAAAGGACTCCAGCAAGAAGATTAAGACCTGATCTGGGTCATGCCTTAACTGAAGTAATCTCATGAAAACATACTTGCACCTACAGGAATGGACTAGCTTTAAGAAGAGTTTTCTGGGGTGCATGCAGTTCCAAACCACTACAATGCCCTTCCCCATTCATGCTCTACCTGAGAGTCTACATCTCCAGAATAAATATTGTGATTCTCTTAACAATTTCTTCTATGAAATAGTTTTGAGTTCCTTTTTCATTTTGGTCACTTTCTTCTGAAAAAGCTCTATTTTTTTTCTTAATGACTTCTTTAAAATGAAAAAAAAAAAGTTTGTAAAAATAATTCACATTCACTTTTGAAACTTGGGGGAAAAAAGAAGAAAATTCTGTTACCTGTTAACCTTTGCACCCAGTGAGAGATACCAACCTTCTGTTTTTCCACCCTCAAGGTGGACCGACTTCTGACCCTGAGTCATTGTGGGATCTTGTGTAAGTTTCTGCTCTTCTCAGACCCTCACATTTTCATCTCTAAGATGTTTGCTTTAAATTCAAGGTCCTCTGATTTCCTTTCCCTTTACAAATCTATGAAAGTTATTATTTCAAACATCTGCAGTGGGCTCTGGCTGGAGGAGCCTCTCCTCCTACAGTCAACTTCACCAGAATGTATAAGTCACCCCTGGGAACATCAGCCTGGATGCTGCTGCTTGAGTTCTCGTGACAGGTTCACAGCCCTGAGTCTCAGGATCATCTCACTAGGTGGATCTCAGCTCCAGCTCTTAACACTGATGCTTTCCAGTGACCCTGGGGCTTCTCGTCTGCCTTGCATCCACGGCCAGCTCTGCATTTATTAGATACTTGTGAGTAGATGTGTTTTCTGAGGAACAAAGAAGTAGGCTTACAAATCTGGAAATGTGAGTGGCATCAATGCCAGACTTTTTTTTTAGTGGTAGTCAACAGCTTGCTTTTTAGATAGAAACTCTGTAAAGGCCTGCAAACTGCAGCTCCTTTAGACCTCAAATAATCCTTTTTATTGGATTTGTATTCTCACTAAAAAGAAGCCGACTTTCAGGGAGGTTTAGAGAAGCAGCTTTTGAATATTTTTAACTTCAGTTCATAGTAAGAAATTCATTTTTCTGTAACCTAGTGAAAGTGAGTGACTGGAGAGATAGAAAGAGAGATAGAAATAAAGAGAGAAAAAGAGAGGTAGACATAAGTAGAAGAGAGATACACAGATAGATACACAGATGTATATATAAGCGGATGAAAATGAAACAGAAATTTCACAAAATAATATTTTCAACCTAGGTACAGCAAGTGGGCGTGTTCTGCTTCTCCTGTGAAAATGCTGACTGCACCCAGTGATTCGATTCATGCACACCAAAGTGTCGTGTCTGCAGGGAAACGTTGCTGGCTTCCGGGCCCTGGCTGAGAGTGAGCCTCCAGCACGCAGCAGAATCTTGTCTGCAGTCCCCAGTTCCACATAGCAGGACCTTCCATTTGTATTTGTGGTATAGGAGGAGATCTGCCCTTGCAAAACCACAAGGCATGATGGTGGAACCATGGACCCTGGGGGTGTGGAGGCAGGCGGGGTCTCTGGGGAAGAGCAGGGAGCAGGGAACTCCATAGAGCTGGGAGGCTGGCTGACGATTGCTTGCTGCCTCCAGCTGAGCTTCAGTCCCTCGTATATAAAATGGTGCTGGGAAGGACTGGCCGGCAGCTTTGTTGGGATGGTTAAATAAATGAAGTGGTTTATAAAAAGCCTCTGGCCTGTACTGTGAGCTCAATTGCTCCAGCTCCCCCCTATTCACGGCATTCTTGATGCAGCAGATGGCTGTAAGGGGGTGCTGTGAGAATGGGCTCCAATATTTCTGAACCCTGCACCTGGAGGCAGGAATCTGTTTTGGGAAAAAAGAGTTTGTTCCAGGTGGGACCACTTTGGGGAACCATTTGGTCATGCATGAGCAAGGACAAAACCCTCTGGTAGCTGATGTGGGTGGAGAGAAGGTGTTGGTTTGGGGAAAATCCAGAACTATGGCATTATCCAAGTGATTAAGCTTCCAACTTAGATGTTTAAAGTCCGTGAGAGGCGACCCTCTCCAGGCTGGTTCCAGGGGTCCAGACTGGGGCCTGGAATCCTGGAGTAGAAGTGGCTCTTCAGAGAGAGGTGGATACGGCCACGTCCAGTCGTGGTGGCTGAGGGCGGGGAGGGAGGACACGGGCTCCCTGGGAGGGTGCGAGGCCCCTGGCTGCGGGCACAGTGTCAGCACGTCCCTGAGTCTGAGGATGGGCTCCCTGTTGCCCCCTCTCTTTCAGGCCTATGTGGGGAAGGACCTGAGCCGGGCTCAGAGGGCTGGTGGGGCCGGGCGGGGGGCGTTGTGCCAACGTGGTTTGTAGAGAAGGTCAGCAGGGGCTCCTGGTGGGAGGGGCAAGCGGCCAGGGAATCTGAGGGGGCAGCAGTGCGGGCAGGAAGGCTGGCTTTCCAGCAGCCCCACAGCACGGGGGCTTGGAGGATTGGGTGGCAATGAGATGTTCAAGGGAGATTGCTCAGAGCCATTGGGGCTGTGAGCTTGTGGGTCTGCCAGCCCGAGTCCTGGGCATCCTTGTGTCCCAGGCACAGTGCTGGCCCTTCCATGTTCCTTTGTTGACACTCTTGCACAGACAGATTAGGAAACTCAAGTGAGAGACGACAACAAAGAGCAGCGGAGAGAGGCGGGCCCAGGCGCTTGTTGTGGTATGTGTGATACCCTAGGGGTCTGCTCCCCGTTTCTTCCCCGTGGAGACCCCATGGCAAATCACAAAGGACCCAAAGGTTCTTAAAATGCAGCATTCCTTTAAAGATCACTCACTGCCCCCTTCCTCACGGCTGAAACACGCTGCTGAGCCGCAAGCCCAGAGGGGGCGTGAAGGAAAGCCAGCCAAAGGCGTGTGGGAAGCACCCCAGCCTTCCTCGCTGCCCCCGCGTGCTCCAGGGCATGGCCTCCCGCACCCTAACACTGGGGCCAAGTGCTGCAGAGAAGGAGGTAAGCCGGGCTCTTCCTGAAAACTAACACCATTAAACACAGGTCCAAGAGAGCAGAGTGCTCTGACCCCGGCGGGCGTTTGGACCTACAGTGAAAATTCATTTTCCTTCTCTGAGGGCAGAGGAAGCAGAGGCGTTTTACCAGGACGGAAGCCACTACTATGAACATTCATTCCTCAGGAATAAACTACCTGTTAATAAATGTTTAAATTTATCTAATATAATTACTAAGTCAACAGATCTTTTAGCAGACCTACTATGCTTTGGGCAATGTGTGTGCTTGTGCATGTGCACACGTGCGTGTGTGCGTGTGTGTGTATTCATGCACATGAGACTTCTCTGTGACTCGTCCATCATCCGTGGCTCCCCAAATCTTTATTAGAGGATCTTCCTTAGTCTTAGAATGTTATGCTGTCCCCTGGCTACACTATTTGCTTAGAGCTGGTCACCTGACCCAAAATGAGTTAGTTCATTAAAATCTTAACCAGGGAATTGTGGAATTCGAACTGAGGAATAGGGAACAATCTTGTTAGAGAGAGAGAGAGAGAGAAAGAGAGAGAGAGAGAGACAGCACCTGTACATGAGCAAGCAGCCATGAGCAAGAGCTCCTGGAGTGTGCCCACTATCTTTATATAAATGTCCCTTTATGCTGAATTTGTTTGGGTGGGTTACCAATGCTGCCTCACTGATCCAACCCTCAAAATGTAAAGCTTATCCTCAAATTCATTTGGAACTTCAAGGGGGCCTACATAGCCTTCACAAGCTTGAAAAAGAAGAACATGTTTGGTGTCTCACGCTTCCCCATTTCAAATTGTGCCACAAAGCTACAGTAATCAAAACAGTGTGGCACTGGCATAAAGATAGATCATTGGAACAGAATTGAAAGTCTAAAAATAAACTCACATTTCTATAGCCAGTTGAGTCTTTGACAAGGGTGTTAAATACATGCAGTAGGGAAATAATTGTCTTTTCAACAAATAGTGTTGGGAAAACTGGATATCCACATGCAGACAGATATTGTCACATCATATACACACTCAACTCAAATGGATCAAGGGCCAAATATAAGAGCTAAACCTATAAAACTCTTATAAGATAACACAGGGACAAATCTTCATGACCTGGAATTCAGGGATGTATTCTTAGATATGAAACCAAAAGCACGAACAATAAAAGAAACAATAAATACATTGGATTTCATCAAAAGTAAAATTAATGTCCTTGTTTATTGAGGGAAATCATCAAGAATGTGAAAAGACAACCTAAAGAATGGGATAAAATTGTTTCAAACTATATTGGATAAAGGTTTAATAACCACAATATATAAAGAATTTTTACAAGGCAACAACAACAACAACAAAAACACTTAAAAAATGGGCAAAGGACTAGACTAGACATTTCTCCAAAGAAGATATTCAAATGGCCAGTAAACACGTGCAAAGATGCTCAACATCATTAGCCATCAAGGAAATGCAAATCAAGACTACAATGAGATACCACTGCATACCCAAAAGGATGACTATTATTAAAAAAAAAAAAAAAGGAAAAAATAAGTATTGGAGAGGATAAGGAGAAATTAGAACTCTAGTATAAATTAGAACTGTAGTATGTTGTCGGTGGGAATGTAAAATGGTGTAGCCACTGTGGAAAGTGCAATATGGTGGTTCCTCAGAAAGTTGAGTATAGAATCACCATATAACCTGGCGATTCCACTTCTAGGTATATACCCACAGAAAGGGAAAACGGGGTGTTGAACAGATACCTGTACACCGACATTTATATGGCATTATTCACAACAGCCAAAGGTGGAAACAACCCAAGTGTCCATCAATGAATGTATGTGTAAACAAACGTGATACGTACCCACAATGGAATATTATTCAGCCATAAGAAAGAAATTGTGCAACATGCTGCCATGTGGAAAACCTTGGAAACTCTGTGTGTTCTCAGTGAAATAAGCAAGGCACAAGAGGACAATTACTATATGATAGAATTATAAGAGATAACTAGAGATAGCAAATTTGCAGAGATAGCAGATCAGAGGTTACTGGGGTGGTGGTGGTGGAAGGAGGGGGAAGGGGGAGTGTTTGTGAAAATGTAAATAAATAAACAGGAATTGAACACATCCTTATTGGGCATTGTCCACATGTTGCATCCTGCTCTGGGTGCTGAGGACACCCAGAACTCAGACCTGGCTTGAGGCTCCCCTGTGCACGGGAGGCAATGCCATTTTGGTTAGAGGTGCAGTGACTGGGGAAAGGATGATCTACAGAAGGGGAGAGAGAATGCTTTAGACAGGAGAGAGTCTAGGGGCACGTCCCAGGAAAGGGAATGCTTCCACTGTGTCTTGGAGAATGAGTTCCACTGCCAGTCTGTGCATACTCAGGGGTGTAAAATAGCCGGACATGAGTTGGCGAAAGTGGTTTGTTTTGGCTGTAGGGAGGAATGATGGGTTAGGAATGGGTTAGGGGTCACGGCAGGAGCAGAGGCTGGAGTGGGCGATGCGGACAGATTAGGAGGGCCCTTAGGGCTTGGGCTTTGCCCTGGAATAGCAGGTTAAGTGGGTCCCTCTGTAGAAACTGACAATGATGTTCCCATTGAATTCCATAGCAGACATCCCTGGAGAAAAGGGGAGCCCACGGAACAGGGTCCATGCTATTTTCTATTCCCCAATCCGGGATTGTTTACTGATTTGCAGATATTCTTCTTGAAGTACCTAATTTAAAACGTGCTCAGTCTTTTCCTGCATTTGAACACATTTTGTTCAAACAAAAATCTTTAAATTGAACTATTCTTTATATTTTCCAAACAGATATAAGCAGGTGGTAAAGTGATTGGGTACAAGAATCTGTAGAAATCAGTTTAATAATAAATGAAAAATAAATAATACTAATAGTGCCAGCAATAACAGTCAAAGCCGACAGTGGTGAGAGCCTCGAGCCGTGACAAGGCTGACAGATGGTGGGTGTGTGGGGAGGGCAGAGAGGCACAGCCTGATGTAAATCTTGGCTTTTCAGTGGCTTCTTATGTGGCCTCGAGTATGTCATGTAAAATGGGATGACTATAGCAATGACCTCATAGAGCCGTCATCAGGATTCAGGCAATATTTTTTTACGTTCAGTTCTGGACAGTGCTCAATTAGTGTAAGCTATTTACTTTTTAAAATTAAGAAAAAATATTCTGTTATCTAGTGATATATTTAAAAATGTATCTCTCAGCCTGATTCCAATACATCTCCCATTCTACACATTTCTTTCATTGCAAATCCAGTATGTTTGCATGGCATAAAATATCAGTATATAGACCACAGGCAGTGGTACGGAAAAGCAAGAAAAACGGAAGCTGATGGTGGCTCTTTCTGGTTGGTTTTAAGTATGAAAATGCTGTGGATATAGACAGCTTAATATAATTATTTGTTTTTTAAATATATCACTATAATAAAAGATACATTTGGAAAAGTAAAATTGATTAAAAAGCCTACCACTCATGTTATTGTTTTAGCTATTTTTCTTCTCAATTCTTTTCATGTAGAGTCATATCACAAAGTAATGTGAAAGCACACACACAGGCACATGAAGTTTTGTAGCTTTCAGCTCCATTTTTCATTCTATGATAACTATTTTAAAACTTTATTTGATTGTTTGCTAAACAATATGTTAAATATCTGCTTATTATTCCTTCGTATGGAGGCTAAATAATTTACAACATTCTCCAGTGCTAGATATTTCTGTTGGTTCAAATGGTAATGAATTTGAAAAGATATGTGTTATCATCATTAAGAATATGAGGAAATCATGAACTCAACATACACACAACACACTTGTACCTAGAAAATCAATGAACACACAAACCAGCCCAGCCCTGGTCTCATCAGCATGAAAACTTGTCCTATATGAAGACACTCTTACAGACAACTACAAACACTACAGCAATCCTGGCTTCTGTCCTCCTAAAAGAAGAAAGAACACAGGTTCTCTTGCCAGGCAGTTGTGGGTTCAGAATCCACCGCTTTCTAGCTGTTGATCTTGGACAGCTGCTAAACCTTTCTAAGAAATTATTTTCTCATCTACCACAAGGTGGTTGCAAAGATCACATCACCTGTGCGTGATTCCCATGCCTTCTAAATCCCGCATACATGACATCAATTTTCTTACTCATAGAGCTGTCTATGGGCCCAAATCCTACCTCTCCTGTGGACAGAAAACCCTCTGCAGGCAAGTAAGATGCCTCCTTCCCTGATACACCTCCAGTGCTTGGAACAGTGACTAAAACCTAGCAGGCACTTGATAAACATTTATTGAACAAATGAACACCTTTCAACAAGACAACTTTGAACAATTTAACACCCATTTATTGTTCTAAGAAAACCGTGTCCTTTCCGTTTTCTAGGCCCATTCTATAGTGATACATGTGATCAAGCTGTGATTGCAGAATATTTTCCACTAGAATGTAATTGTATTTATGGCAACTGTGATGGATCTTCTGCAAAAAAAAACAAAAAAAAAAAACAAAAAAAAACTTGATTCCCATTATCCTATATGGAATAAGTGCAGAGAACAATACATTTTCTCAGAATTTTCTTAGAATCCCCCATCCCATACATTGCTTCAAAATCACAAAGGGAACAAGGAAAGAAAAATAATTTTCCTGACAAAGCATCTGTACATGTGGGTGGCCAATGATGCTTACCTAAAATGGATTTGTGGCTGAAGAGAAAACTTTTATTTCCTGAAAGGTGAATCTCACCGACACTGATTACAGAAATAAGTTACACTGCTTGAAGTAAGGAAGGAAAAAAAGGTAACTTTCTAATTTATCCCTGCCCCATACAAACAAGGACTAGGAAAGAGTACCTGCTTTCCTGTGACTCTGAGTCCTGCAGAAGCAGGAAGCTGCATCGATATTGAAATGGAAATTGCTGGAATGTTTCATAAGCATAGATTTGCTTTCTGCCCACAAAAAGCAGATTCTGTTGCTTTTCTCTCATCTCCACTGACAATGTGTATGGACAGGGACCCGGAGTGATCTTGAGCAGGACAGCCAGCAAGGGGGTAAGCCAGCAGAGTGGGAGCTGGATTCTGGTTTATGTTTCCCACAAAGCTGTCATGGCCCAGACTCGGGGCAGACTCAACGTGGTCACTTTTTCCCTCCTGAAAAATAATTAGATTCCCAAAGCTGCTTCTGATGAGAAACGCTTTCCACAAGGAGCAGGGAATCGCTCTTCACCACATCCCACAAATGGCTGCCACCTGGACTGGGAACCTGTGCGTCCCAAGCTGGAGGTATTGCTGGGATTCCAGAAGAGTGTTCAGAGGACAGGCAGAAGGGAGCCCAGGAGGAGAGCTAGAGAAAGACAGTTGGCTTGAGAGACCAGCTTGGCCACCTGCTGGCCATCTATCCTGAGCACATCTCCATCTCTCTACAGCCTCAGTTTCCCCATGTGCCAACACAAGCCACGTCACCTCCCTCGCTGACTTGTTTTAAGGATGAAATGGGATCGGACTCCATGGAGAGAGCAGATTCTCCATTTGAAATCTTTAAATTGACTGTTTCTTGCCCAAGGAATTGGTAAATCCTTAAGGTAAAAGCTGAGATCACTTCTCGTTATTAATTGATTTAGTAACTCACAAAGAGGAGAGGGAAATCTGCTTTACAATGGAGAGTCCACTGTTAGCCTGTTTCTAAACATTTCCTTACTATTGACAGGACTTTGAGTCAAGTCCCAGCATCTTTTTTTCCTAAGTTCCACCACTCCCTAAGATGTCTCAAACTTTATTTCTTCACCTGTAAGAAGGTAATAGTGACCATGGTAATAACTTAAATGATACAGTACACGTGAAATTGCCCAACACAGTGCCTGGGGCAGAGTAGGTGCCTAAGACTTAGGAAATTTGCATCTGAGTGGTTAGTAATCTTTTACCTTCCTTCATGTTACAAAGTTCTGGAGACATTCCTTGACATGGCTTATCAGGAAAGGGAGATACTAAAGGTCTCTAGTGATGACCACCTTAGTGAGTGTCTATAATGTTCTGGATACTTTCCACACATTAACTTAGTTAATTCCTTCAACCATCAAGCAAAGGAGGTTTTCATATGCCTGTTAATGAGAATATAAAATCAGAGAAGTTAAAAAATTGAACAGGGCACACAGTTGGAAGGAAGACAGTAGAGCTGGATTTAGAAATTATGTTCCTCTGACTTCAAAGCCTTGCCTCTTCCACTGAGCAAGGTGAACAAAGCAAGCATAGGATTATGCGTGGGCTTAGAGAGTCCACCCAGAAGCTGTGGATGGGACCTTGTTTGGAAATAGAGTCTTTGCAGATGCCGTCAAGTTAAGATGAGGTCCTAGTGGATTAGAGTGGACCCAAATTCCAATATAACTGGTGTCCATGTAAGAAGAGGGACATTTGGACACAGAAACACAGACACACATAGGGAAGATGGCCATGTGAAGATGGAGACTGAGATTTGAATGGTGTTTCCACAAGCCAAAGAGCCCCAAGAATTGTGAGCAACCACCAGAAGCTGGAGGAGGCCGGGAAGAATCCTCCCCTTACAGGCTTCAGACACCCTGATTTTGGTCTTTTAGCTCTAAAACTTTGAGTGAACGCATTTCAGTTTTTTTAAGGTGTCAGTTTGTGGTACTTTTTTATGGCAGCCCTGGGAAATTAAAAGAGATAGGGGCTTTAACTCAGTGGCAGGAGGTTAAGAGTGAGTCAGCTCATGGCCAGGGTTTTCTCTTGCTGGGACCCCGTTCCTATGTAGAATATTAGGATAATACCACTGCTATGTTTCATGGCCTGGTGTGTGCCAGACACTTCTACACGCTTTGCATGTATTGACTCATTTAATCCTCACCAGAACTCTTGGAGGGAAATATTACCGCCATTTTACAGATTAGGAAACTGCATCCCAGAAGGGCTCACAGTTAGTGCATATAGATACAAGCTGATATATGGAAGAGCTTAGATTGAAACCCACCCATTGGGCCCCTGAGTCTAGACTCAAACACCACAGTGGACTGTTTTCAAGCCCCCATGGGGTTGTTGCCAGCCTAAAATGATATGATGCCTGCAAACTCATTAGACTAACACTTGCCTCATAGAGTGATCCAGTACTGGTGAGCATTTTCTTAGTACCATTACAAATATCTTTGTTGTTATATCTGCAATAGCTAACCCTTCTGAAACTCAGAATAAGTAAAAAAAAAAAAAAAAAAAAAACAACAACCAGTCACAGTAAAGAGCGAAGACCCACACAGAACTGACTTTCAGTAAAAAGGAGAAAGGGATGTGATCTGCAACCATTATGGGGCCACAGAAAATCCCAGCCAAAAATACAATGGGTCTGCGTTTGAAGACACAAGGAAGTTGCACAGGCAGCTCTTTAGTAAATTTGGATATTTATATTTATTTCTCTCTTAAAAACATTTAAATTGAAAAACTCCTCATACCTGCTTAAAAAGTGAAATACTACACGGATTTAGACTAAAAAGCAATGGGCCCCACCCACCCCCTCAGCCCAACTTCCCAAAAAGAGCACTCTAACTTCTTTTTATTCTTTTTTTTATTTATTTATTTATTTATTTTTATTATGGGTAAAAATCAAAATTCTCACAATACATACAAACATTTGCAAAATGATGTATAAATATATATGCATATATGTGTATTTGCTTACAAAAATGTTATTTATATATATATATATATATACATATATTTTAAGAGATGCTTAGATTACCCAAAATATTACACGGAACCCACTGGGATTCCCATGTTGCCCACCTCCCACACCTCCCTCTTTTTATTCTTAAATCTTTGAAATAATATGCTGTGCATACTCTTTGTGTATACTCTTTTTCTCATTTTATAAACATCAGGCATTGTTTTCTGATTTCCTACTAGGATAAAATATGGTTTAGTTCACTTACATCACTTTCCATCAAATTTTATTGTTAATTGCATTAGTTTTGTTAACATTATTAATATTTTAGCTCACCTTTTAGTTACCTGTGTAATTTCAATTGCATATTAATACTATTATTTCTTATTCCGTAAATTTGGCAGTATGGGAAAGCGGATGCAGCTCAAGTAATTGAGCTCCTGCCTACCACATGGGAGGTTCTGGGTTTGGTTCCTGTGCTTCCTAAAGAAGATGAGCAAGACAGCGAGCTGACACGATGGGCTGGCTCAGGAAGCTGATGCAAAAATATGATGCAACAAGAAACACAAGGAGGAAAATATAATGAGAGACACAACAAAGCAGGGAGTGGAAGGTACCTCAAGCAATTGGGCACCTCCCTCCCACATGGGAGGTTCTGGGTTCAGTTACCAGTGCCTCCTAAAAAGAAGACAAGCACACAACAAACAGACACAGCAAATACAAACACTGTGGGGAGAAATAAATAAAATAAATCTTAAAAAAAAATTTGGCCACATGATGAGACTATTCCCCTTACCACCCCCCACCCCCATACCACTCCTCTCTGCTCTTCCTGTTTTTGTCAGGTCGACCATTATTTTTGCTTTTTCCCAGTGGATCACAGGGCCTTCTGCTTTGTCACCTCACTTATTGCCTGTTTTCTGTTTAATTGAATTTATAAGAAAAAAAACAATAAATTAGTCTTATATGATTAAAAAAAATCCTTCTTAACTATATCATTCTTGAGATCCTCTGAGTTCCTCATGCAATTAGCCAAATATGTTGCAGAACTTTCATCCTGGTTTTCCTTTGCTTTAAATGGGCCCCTGGATTAGAGTCTTCTTTTCTCCCTCCAATTAAACTCTTTCTTTGTGTCCCACTTGTTTGGCTACCATGCATCTTTATTTATTTATTTTTTTAAGATTTTATTTATTTATTCATCTATGCCCCCCTTGCTGCTTGTGCTCGCTGGGTCAGCCAACCACGCCGTGCGGGCGGGCCCGCTCCCACCAGGAGGCCCCGGGAACGGAACCCAGGGCCTCCCATATGGCAAACGGGAGCCCCACTGATTGAGCCACAGCCGCCTCTCATACCATGCATCTTTAAAAACATTTTCATATGTGGTAAGGGGAAGTAAAATTCTGAGCCTTTGAAAGTAAAAAAAAAAAAAAAAAAAAAAAATGTTTAATATAGCTTCATACTTTATGGATAGTTTGGGTATAAAATCATTTCTCCAAAGACTTGGAAGACCTTGATTCACTCTCATTTGTAGTTGTCAAAGATTGATACCAGTTTAAATATTTTGGGGAGGCTGGTAAGCAATACATTTTTTTTTCCTCCTCTGTAGTATTTTAGAATCTTCTCTTTATTGTTGAAGTTCTGAAATACACACAAATAAAGATAGGTAGATTTTCACTGAATTCTCATACCCAAAGTATACTGGTTAAAGGAACATCAACTGAGGAAAAAGACTATCTTTACCCTGTTCCATCTACCTTCACCATCCATGTTGATTAAAGACAAAAAATTATGAAAATCAAATTTCAGACAGCATCAAGTGAGAATCTGGATGACAACATCAAAATTCAAAGTGTCTAGACAGAGTTGAATACATAGAGGAAGCTCCAAGAAGTGGCGATTTGAGGGGAAACAGGTAGATCTTTCATGAGCCTTGCAAAGCAATTGCATATATGTATTTCAAATTGTTCAAGCTCTCATACCTTACATAACATCCAGATTCATAATTTTTCACTCTAACTTCTATGAAAATGTCCAAGCACAGCCAGGAAGTGTGGTTCCTCCCGCTTTGGACCCATACAATACTCTCTTCCCTTCTGATGTTTGTCCCTTTCTGTCTTTCATTTTTAATAAATTCTGTTGCTCTGGAGAATGGCCAAGAACCCTTGCTTTCTCTCTATCCTTGCTTCCTTCCACAAATGTTTTTGAGTTCTACACACTGGAAAGCAGAGTAAGCAGAGTCCATGCCTCCATGGAGGTGAGAGTTTCACAGGGAAGATAAACATGAGACACATCGTTGTTTGAGAAGTATAAGGTACTATATGGACATACAACTGGGTCATTTAGTGCATGTTTGGTGGGGGTCCAGGAAGGCTTCTCCAAATCAGTGATTTGAAATGGAGACTGGATGAGCAGGTTGGGTTTAACTCAGCTTCTTCTTGGATGGTTTCCCTGAAGCATTCCCTCTTATCTAATCTTGGAACTTCAAAGCCAGCACTTCATCAGGAGAACTCTGGACTCTCAAAAGAATCTTTATCTTATTAACCTCAACAAACCCCATAAGTAGTCCAGTGCATGCCATACAGTAGGGCTCAGGAATGGGTGGTTAATTACTGAATAAAGACAACACAAGGTAATTAAATGTATCCCTTGGAAACCAATGTAGTGTAACATGTGCCCTCTTAAATACTCATTTTACTTGTGAGGTAAGAGAAGCTTTAGCAGTTAATGACTTACATAAGATCACATAACATACTGTGTCAGTTTTTTTTCCTAACCATTGTTATTTCATTTATGTTTTTGATAACTTTTGCTCATGTCCCAGCACATGGTAGGGGTTATTAGACTAACAATTAAACCAGATTCCGTATCTGCTATCCTAAAACTTAAAAGTGATTGAACAGGTAAAATGGAGCCCAAGAACACCACCAATGCTTCTAATACTAATACATGTACCTACTTGATAGGAGTTTATGATGTGTGATGATTACATGAAATTATTCATGACACATGGTAAGGATTCCAGTAATGGTGGCTAATTGTTGTTAGTAGTGGTATTTTCTCAAATAAGAGTGGCTCCAATTGATGCTGGGAATCATGGAGGGAGAAATTGCATTTAACTAGAAAGGTTAGCTGTGTTGTGAATTAAATAAACAAACAGATCTCCTCTCTGTATGTCGGAAGCTGATTGCTCTAATGGAAATGCTTCTTCATGGGAGGACCTAGAGATATCTTTGAAAGCTGATCACACAGTGCTTGGTAGTTAGTAAAAGTGTGTAACTCTGACAAATTCACTACTGAATTGCTCATAAAAAATTAAAATAAAGAAACCTGGAGCAATCTACACAGCATAAGAAAAGAGTAGTTAGGTAAATTATGGTGTAGCCACTCAGTGGGATATCACGTAGCCTGGAAAGATTACGTTAATAAAAAACATGTGATAAGATGGAAGATTACCTGTGATGTAATTTCAATGAAACAGGATGAAAATTGCAAGTGCAATTTGTTTGCAACAATGAAAAATATCGAAAACCCAGATATATATAAAATCCTGGAAATAGAGATACCAATGTATGGTCTCCCTCGAACCATGACAAAAGACATGGTTTTGTTTCCTTCTTTCTATTTTTCTGTATTTTCATAATTTTTAAAAATGAATTTGTGTATGTTCTATAATGGGAAAATAAGAAAACAGCACTTGAAATTGGATCGAAAAGTTGGACCCCCTGTAATCTAAATGTGTCATTGCAGAAGGGACTCCTTTACTGGCTGGCATGCTCATTTAAATTGATGTGCGGTGTCCCAGCTAATGTACCTTACAACTCCCTCAGCCAAACCATGCTCCCTCTCACCTGAGGGCACCTGGGAAACATCTTGTGAATGAAACAAGTGAGAGAATCAAAAAGGGATCAGGACAGAACAAACATCCAACTCCCAGTAAAAGGCACAAATATTCCCTCAAATACTTGGGTGGTAGAGTGTGTAGCAGAAAATTGTTGGAGATTAGAAAGAGATTATACTTACACATCGTTGCTCAAAAAACTCCCGTAACCTTAGCCTCTGCCGATTCCTCTCCAGAGTGTCTGGGGCTAGAGCTTCGTGACCTTGAGCCTCAACTATGAACCAGACCTCGTGCCAGAATGAACCTGATCTCCACCCTCAATGAATCAAATCACATTGTCATAGGCCGCTCTAAAATGCGATCAGAGACGAGTATTGCATCCTCACTCAACAATCTATTGAGCACTCATGAGTGAGACACCAGGTTAGCCTTGGTGGTCACAGAAGGGACAAGTGGCATGGCACATACCATCCAGGAACTCACCTTCTAGCAGTAGAGGCAAGGGTCAAATTGCTCATTGCACAATTAATCGTCTTTTCCTAGACTGGGCCAGGCCGTAAAGGATGAGGTAGCAATAGTATGAGATATATAATGGGGAAGAGAGAGCTTGACTTAATATGGTGGGTTCCAAGAAGCCACCATATTAGGTTTTTGAGGTATGGGTAGAGATTAGGCAGAAAGAGCAGTTCAAGGCAGCATTGATTTCCAGGGTGAAAGTTCTTGAGGGAAAAACTGAAAGCCAGTCAGTGTGGCTGGACGAGGACAGCCAAGAAGAGATGGCATGAGTTGAGGGTGGTGAAGAAGAAAGTATTGGTTTTAAGTTTTAAGTATTGGTCTTTGTCATAAAAATTAAGGGAAGCCGTTGAGAGCTTTAAGAAGGAAGAAGGTGTAGCAGCTAACAGCTGGGACTGGAGGGGAATTACGTTATAACAATACTATCTGCTGTGTTGTGGAGAATCGACTGAAAGGAGATGAAGGTAGATGAGGGGGACCCATTGGGAACACCTTGAATCAACTCAGATAGGATGGCAGCTTGCTCTGTGGGGTTAGCTGAAGAGTTGGAAAGAAATAGGGGATTTAAGAGAGATTTAGGATATGAAGCCATAGGACCTGGTGATTGATTAGATGCGAGGGTGCGGAATCAAGGTCATCTCCAAGGTCTCTGACCTGTGGCCCTGGAGAAATGGTGGGTCCTGTGAAAAAAAAAAACCTGAAACAGGGCCTCCTGAAACAAAATCAGTTTAAGGGGAAAGAAGATAGATCTATTCAGCCAGTTAGAATGGGGATTAAGAACAACAGAGCAGCAGAGTGAAATTCAAATTAACGGATTTCTGAGAAAGCTACACAGAGGAGGCAAAATTTGGACTGGGCTGTAAATGTTTTCCCGAAATTAAACTTGGGCACAGTGGGAAGAGCACAGGAACAAGGACATTCCAAGTAGACAGAGCATCCACAGCAAATTTAGGGAGGCACTCACATTGTTTTCCATTTTAATTTAGTAAATTTTATATTGCGGTTTTGCAAATGTACAGAAAAGCAGAAAGAATAGCCCCCTTTTCTGGATAGAGATGGGGGGGCCCCATTATTTTTAATTTTCCATTTTAATTGTACCTGGTTCTCTGATTCAAAGCTATATTAAATTCTTCCTGGGAGTGGATTGGGAATAAAACTCATTACGTGAGTAAATATGCTTGGCAAGAAATGGTGGGGTTGTGATGAGAGTGGCAGCAGTGGGAGTGGGAGAGAGGGGCAGCGACAATGGTGAGTGCGGTTGGGAGCTACCACCATGAATGAAAAGGGCTGGATGGTGAGGGAAGGAGATGGAAGATGCACTGGTTCCTAATTTGGGAGTATCACTCTCAATTTATGTAATATAGAGGTGATTCTTGACTGTGCAAGAGATGAGCTCAGCTTGAGACATTTCGAGTTCCAGGTACCTGCACAAAATTTATATCTAAAGGACAGAAGGCATGGGCATTGGGATCAAGAGAGAGATTTCTGCTGGAGCTCGAAATGTGTGTGCTTTCCTTACACATGTGATAGTTGATGTCCTTTGTTTAGGAGAGGTCACTCTGAATGTGATGTCCATTATATGTCTTTTTATTTAATCCAGAAAAGAGTGGAAGTAGCTGGAGTGCTTATTATACAGTTGAAAACATATTTCTGTAGCAAGAAAGAGTGATCAAAGCTGGAGACAGAGCTTTGGGTGTTGGCAGCATAGAGAGTCATTGAATCTCTGGCATGGGATAAGAGGCTCCAGGGGAAGTCGGGAGAGCAAGATGGCCCTATGGAGTTTGGGAATGAGAGTCAGGTTCCTGATGGGGCCAGAGCTCAGGGCAGGAGTCCCAATTTAGCATCTGCAGTAGCCACTGCCCGACTCACGCAGACCCCCAGGTTAGCTTAGCTGGGGGAGAGGTGGAGGAGAATGTGAGCTGTACCACGGAGAGGGTTAAAAGCTAGAGTGCTTTCCAGATGTCAACAGTCGATTGCAGACAATTAGGAGGCTGCCTTTTTTCCCTCTCCCAGGACCCCTAACACAAACTGTCTGAACCACAACAGTTGAGTCTAAGCGTATCAAATAAGTAAAGCAAAGAGGGACTCCATGAAATAACTGTGGTTAGTGGCTTGTGGGGCTGTGAATGGTTGGGAAGGGGGTTGCTCAAGAGAAACTTGCTTTTAATCAATGTGCTAATCCAGGACATAAGGGCTTCTCTCTCTCTCTCTCTCTCCCTCGTTTCATTTCCCAGGGTCTAGTCCTTGCCTCCTTCCACCTTCCCATCCCCCCTCCATACCGGTTGAATGGAAATTTAGTCCAGTCTTTTTATATATGTATGTATATAGATACATTAAAAAACAGACACTGATCTTCAAAGAAGCCTGCAATTTCACTGGCGACGGAATGTTTATAGCCACAATTTGTTTGGTTCTGATAAAATGCACATGCCCCCCTTATTTTATTTTGTTTCCCAAACCAGGCTTGCTTCGTGCATGGGCCTGCAGCCTTCCCAGTCATGAAGACAGCATGAGAGAGAGAGAGAGAGAGCGCCCCTTTCCGCAGCTTCTGGTTCTATCGGCTGTGGGTGGCAGGAGTTGCCTGGGCCTCAAAGCAGGAGGACACAGCTTGGAGGTCAGGAAGATGGGCCCAAGGGACATTGCAAACACTCCCCAGCTACCCTCGGCCATGCAAGTGGAGCACCGGTCTTCATAGGTCTAGTGAGGGCTAAAATATACCCTCCCCAACTCTTTTAGGGAGGTCGAGGCAAATGAGTCTTAAAGCCAGAAAGCTGTGGCCTTAAATGCCAGCCCAGTGGCCTTCTTGCTGTATGACCTCGAGTGGTGCATCCTCTTAGCTGGTTCCTCCACCATAAAACTGGGACAGCTTCCCTGCAGATTGCTGTGAGATGAGACAGAGTGGAGCCAGGGCCAGCATGGTGGGGGGGGGCCTGGAAGAGAGTGGAAGGTGGAGCGTTTGCCAGGGAGCAGGAGCTGAGAAGGGTGTCCTAGGCAGGGGAAGCAGTAGGCGCCCCAGCCCAAAGGGCCTGAGAAAGCCACGGCGCTTGCGGGAGAAGTAAGGGGTGGCTGGGGTTTTCGGAGGTAAGGACAGAGCCACAGGTAAGGAGACAGGAGGGGAAAGAGGCAAGGCGGAACCCAGGCTGAGAGTTTGGGCTTTCTCCTGCAGGCGGTGCCAGCCTCGGGGGTTCTCAGAGGACCACGGAGTGGTTGATGGCATTCTAGAAGCTGGCCAGGAGCAGCGAGGCCACTGCAAGGGGGAGAGGAAGAAGGACAGAAGCGAGAACTGCCGCTGCTGTCCCAACAAGGGGCCCTCGGTGGAACTGCCGGGAGCTACGCTCTGCGTTCAGATCCCAGGTCTGCCGCGAACGAGCTGTGTGAGTTACTAAGTCTCTGTGTGCCTCAATGGCCCCACCTGTAAAATAGGGACAGTAACAATGTGTACTCCTCATAGGAATAAAGTGAGGCTTGAGTGAATTTTAAGTAACACAATGCCTGAAATGCAGTGCATGGCAAATACATACTCTTGATAAATGCTGAATATTATTAATAACTAAAGTTTTGGGGTACTGTATGTGCTAATTATGTACTTTATATACATTATTCCATTTAATCTTTACATTTATCCTGCCAGATTAATAGTATTTGCTTTTTTTTCTTTTCCTTTCTTTTTTTTTTTAAATAAAACTAAAGCTTAGAGAATTTGGGTAATTGCCTACCATGACTACATGCTACTTGGAGGAGCTGGGATACCAACCCAAGTTTGCTTCCAAAACCAAAGCCCTTAAGCATTCCTTATTAGAAGAGGGAGGTCAGGGGTGCAAATCTCAAGTTTTTCCATATTAAGGTGTGAGCAATAAACGTCTAACGAAGATGGTGATTGAAGGTTCTAGTTTTAATGCCTCGGCAAAGAACCTCTTTCTCCCCCAGTCACCCTCTACCCGTTAGGTATTGGGGAGAAGTGGAGGTTTGCTTTGTTAGGTTGGTTCTGGCCAATAGTGCACATGGTTTCGAGGCATTTGCAATGAAGTTTTGCTTTTGGACAGAGTAATCAACCAAAGAGCAGATTTCTACATTTTTATTCTTTGCTAAAGTCTTCCTCATATCCTCTCAGCTATTTATGATGGATGTTTAAATCCGTTAAAGATGAGCTCTATTTAAAATCAAGCATGCTTTATTTCAGAGACATGTGCAATTTTATTTGAAAAGTAAATTTGTAATTATAATTTGATGTTTCTCTTGAAGTAAGAGACTGACCCTGGCATCACATTTCTGTTCCCAAGGAGAGAAAGCAATAGAATGATGGAATTATGAGACTGGGACCATCTCCAGCCCAACCAACCACCCGGACTTTGAATCCCCGCCATGTTCTCTGAACCACTGCAAGGAACACTTTCAAGATGCTGAGCCCTCTGTTCTCAGGAAGTATTTCCTCTTCGCATCTGGGATGCTCTGGCTGTTCCAAGAGTGTTTCTCCTAAAAGAAGACATATCTTTCTCTACTGTCCCCCCACTGAGCCTAACTGTCCCCAAAGAACTGTTCTGTCTTTCTTTCACATAAGAGTCCTTCTGAAATCCGTGGACAGGACTTTGTGCTCCCCTTGAGTCTTTTCTTCCCTAAGCTGACATTTCCTAAAGGGGCATGATTTTCATATTCCTTTGGGTAAAGTTCTGCTCTGCGGTTAAGTTGGGTTCACAGGGGTGGCACTGCTAGCATGGAATTATGGACCAGTATGGAGGCTTTAAGCTATGTACCCTCAGGAAAAAAATACATGTTATTAAACTCAAACCATTCTTGTGGAACTCTTGCAGATAGGACTTTTTGATGAGGTCACTTTAGTCAAGGTGTGGCCCAGCTAAATCAGGATGGGTCTCGATCCTATCACAGAAGGCCTTTTAAGGAAGATTGCACACATGGAGAGAAAGCCAAAAGGAGCAGCCAGAAACTGAAAGTCAATGGTTCCTGGAAGAGAAGGGAGAAGCCAGAAGAGTCTGCCATGTGCATTGTCATGTGACAGAGAAGCCCAGGGCCAAGGACTGCTGGTAGCCAGCCCCAGAATGCCATGATCTTCTGGGAGAAAGCATTGCCTTGGTGACTCCTTGATTTTGGAATTCCTCCGAGCCCCAAAACTGTGAGCCAATAAATTCTCATTGTTTAAGCCACCCATTGCCTGATATTTGCTTTAGCAACCAAGGAACTAAAACAACCGGAATTTATCAGATGGCTGCCAATGCAATCTGTGCTCTACTCTAAACTTGTTGCAAGAGGTTGTAGGGGAGCTGTTATGTTGTTGGCATAAATGGGACCCTCCAATAGCTTTTCACTGCACTTGGAATAAAAGGCAAACTTCTTACTCTCCCCTGGAAGGCTGATAGGTGGCAGCCCCTGCCCACGGCCCCCAGCTCACCTAGCAGGACTCTCCCCTCTCTCAGCCTCTTCACCAAACCAACCTTCGTTTTGCTCCTTGAGCAAATTTGTCCTTGCCTCAGGGTCTTTGCAACTCTGCCTGGATCCCTCTTTTCCCAGATACATGCAGGGCTGCTCCTTGTTCTTCAGGTCTCAGCTCCTGAGTCACCTCAATGAGGCTTTTCCTGACCTTTCCATCTAATATGCTCCTTGTTCCCTCTCTCCCTTTCTAGCATGCCATCTGATTTTATGTCTTCATAGCCCTCATCAGGATGAAGATGACCTTATTTGCTCATTTAGCTTGATTTCCCCAGCTGGTACACAGGCTCCATGACCAGAGGTGCCACGTTTGTCACGGTTACATCCGTGACCTTTTTGCCTGGAACTGCATCTGGCCAGCGGTGAGTCCCACCGGGAGCGCCTGCTGTGTTAATGCCTATTAATGAAAGAATGAGCTGAGCATGGGGGAGGACTCAAAATAGTGTATAGAATCGTGGAATCTTAGAGATGTAGAATACTGAGAGACTGATTCTAATCCTATGTGCCTATTTTACAGATAATGAGTCTGTGTCTAAAGAGGACAAGTGGCCTACCCAAGATCATGCCATGAGTCTGTGAAAGAACTGATAGGAGAATCCAGCTTCCTAACAGGAGTTGTCCTTTTTGTTAAATGAAAAGCAACATGCATTAGCACCTGTTGAAAGTGCTGAATTAGTGAAGGGCCTTGGTAGGCAAGACTGAGGTTTTTCAAAGCAGGTTTCCTAAGCTGGTGTTTTCTGGCAGAGGGAAGGTTTGAATGCACAGTGAGCAAGGGGATAGAAATGTGATGAGAGAGATCTGCCTGAGAAGAAACTGGGAAGGAGGACTTGGCAGAGGCAGTGTAGGGTAAAGCTCAGAGCTGGGGGCTGAGGGAGACCCCAATGAGTATGCGGCGGGTGAGGCAAGGGGAGGGCAGGCCTTAGCTGTCCAGATAAGACTTTCATCTCCCGAGCATTGGTGGCCCTCAAGTGGGAGAATAGGGCTCCAGGGGGTTCACATGGGAATCGTGGGCTCAGGACACTAGAAGAGCAAAGGAGCAGATGGAGGAAGCCCTGCCCAGAGGCCACCAGGCAGAGAGGCCCCGGCTGTCTAGGAAGCATCTCTGCTTCATCACCTGTTCAAAAGGAGCAGTGCATGCCTTCTCCCTAGGGTTATTCTGAAGAGGGCACAAGGATTTGGGTGTCAAATGCATAGCAACATTTATGACAATGGGACATGCTCAATTCACCTTTTTACCCTTATTTTCTTCCTTTTGTACATAACTTGTGCCTTTCACTCCTCATCCCTACCAACTTTATGGTTATTTCATTGTTTCCTTTCCTTGAAATGAATGTTCCCAGTTAAAGAATTTGAAGGAATTTGAAAGTCATCATTTCACAGACTCTAAGACCTGAACAGGAGTTTAGGGGTCACTTCATCCAGAAGTTAAAATCTATAGCTCACACATGTTTCTGGGGGGCCTTATGAAATTGTTTGATATTTTGAATTAATTGCCATTTTAAAATTGGGAGATTTCACATTTTAATTTGATTTCTGGCATCTCTTGAAAGGTCTGAGGGTGTGGCAGCACTAAGCCTGCTCGCCCGAATAATTGTGGCAGCTGGAGCTGAATGACCATCAGTCCCACCGTCCAGCTCACAGCTGCCCGGACCCCAGGATCCGCAGCTCGCAGCTGTAAAATCCACCCTGCCCCTGTAGCAGTTTATTATGTAGCTATGCAGCCCTTAGCTTCTGTTCAAACGCCCTTCCTCCCTCTATCCCTGAGACCAGAGGCAAAGGTCTTGGTACAGCGAAGCTCAGCTCCATGGGACAAAGTGTGTTTGGAGGGTCTGTGTAAAGTGGTGCCCCCGAATTGGCAGAGCCCGTGGTTGGCTGAGCAGGCCCTTTCTGGCCTACAGCCACGTTCTTCTTTTCATAGTCAGCCCTAAGAAACGCTGCTGTTTCAGCACCTCTCTGGTTGGTGGGAAGTCAAGGTGCCAGGAGGGAGGCTGGTTTGGGAGGGGCAGGTGACACGCAGGACCGTGACAGGTGGAGCCCGAGGTGACATCCTAGGAGAAATATCCCGGAGGCAGCCTGGGGTCTGGATTGATGCGTTCGCGCCTGCCCTCCCTCCGAATTAGGCAAATCAGAATCTTCTCGCATTTGGCGAGGACCCTGTGGGGAGGATATTTTGTTAGCGATTCATGTACCTCTGTAATGTATCTGTAATGTAAGTTGATAATTAGGAAGCATTGCACATATTCGCAGAGTAAAGATTTTGAGGTAAAACACAGTTTCTCAGTGTTTTAATTTAAATGAAAAGTGTGCTTTGTGTATTACTTTTATGAAAAGCAAGGGTGGGTTTTTTCCCTCTACCAAAATGCCAGCTGAATTATATTTTGATAATTTTCTTAATGTGTCAGCTGCCAACAGCACTTGAAATAATAAGGACTAGATCCCTCCTAAATAAGGCAGTAATTCTATTAAATGATACCGGACGCCCCACTGCACAGGGCTAAGGCTTGCCGCAAGGTTTACAAAATTCTAAGAAACCCCAACACAAAGGCACCATACTGCCCTGGAGTCCACCTGCACCCCACAGGCCTAATGAGGGCTGGGGGCAGCTCTCAGGAGACGACCACAGTCATACGGATTTTCTTATCTGGGGCCCTGAAAAGCCTCATGAGATCAAGTAGGAATTATTAGCTGCACAGCACAGAAGAGAAAATCGAAGTTGAGAGAGAAGACCCAGCTGTAACAAGTGAGGGCTTGAATTCACTTCCTCTAGGTACAAAGGCAATGTGCTGTTCCAGAGTCACATACTTTGGGGGCCATTGGAAGTAGCCACAAAGTTGTAGTCCTAAGTTGCAGAGCTAAGGAACTGAGGCTAAGAGAAAGGAAGAGGTCCAAGTAAAGTACTAACTACTAGTGGATGTTTACTGTGTGCCCAGCCAGACGCTGAGTTTTTGAGCTGGGTTATCTCACTGACATCATACAATTATTAGCCTCATTTTAGAGTTGAAGAACCAGCCAAAATATTTTAAGGATGCTAATATACAGTGAGCTCTTGTAAACTGCAACTGTACAAATAAACTCTCAATTACTTTTTACAAACATTCTCCAATGCGTGTCTCTAGGGTACATATTGTTAGGCCCCTTTGGAGATATCAAATGCCCTCTTTTCTCTTTCCACTAAACATATAATTACAAAACACACACACGCACAACCATTTGGGAAAGGCCTAGGAATCTAAGTTATCTGGAACGAAGGACCCATGTAAGAAAACCTTGTGCTAAAATTCTGAAACTTGTCATGTACTCTTGACTCTGGAAATGTTTACTTGACTCATTTAAAATTACTTTTAGTTAAAAATATGTCAAACAAACTGATATATGCAAAAATATTTTTCCAAATATCAAGAATTCACAAACGTAAACATTTTGCTATTTTTCACGTTGACATTTTTCTCTTTAAATTCACCTGGAGAGTTGAAGACCCGTTTTGTCCCTCTCTGGCCCCATTTCTCCTCTTCCATCCCCAGAGGTCCCCAGAATTTTGAAATTGGCCTTCATTCTTCTTGTATTTTATACTTTTATTACTCATGTATTCGTCTACAATGATTTATAGAATAGCGTGGTTGAACTGGCATGTACTACCTTTTATAAAGCTTTATAAAAAGATCTGCACTCACAAAATATATCCAGCAAATAAGTACAGATAGTAATTTAACAAAGATACTTTCATAACCCAGATTTGACATATGTGAATATTTTTTTTATCAGATTTTTTTCTTGAAAGAAAGAAAACATGGATTTTGCTAACAGCTCTCTCCTTTACCCATCTCTAACCCCAATATAATCCTGTTCATCTTCTTCATTCCCATAGACAAACTTTTCCAGAGCTGGGTGTACTTCTCCATCTTTTCTGCTTACTATACGCAAAAGTAGACTTAAAATACACATACACATATATGCATATATATTTATATATCATTTTACAAATGTTTGTATGTATTGTGAGAATTTTGATTTTTACCCATAATAAAAAAAAATAATAAAACAAAAAACAAAAACAAAAAAAAAAACACATACTATTGTGTTGTGTGATTTTTAAGATTTATATACCTGGTATTTACGTATATATGTATACATATATACATAATTTATACATTAATATATATTAAATGTATAAATTATACAATTATAATTTATAAACTATAATTTATACATTAAATTATAGTTAATTTTTTGCTTAAATTAATTTTTAAGAATTGTCCATTTTGATACATGATAGTTTATTCATCTTAAATTCTTTTTACATATATCAGTTATTTATCCTTTCTTCCTTTAATGGACATTTAAGTAGTTTCCTTTTTTTTCCCTATTACAAACAATACATGAGCATCCTCACAACATATTTCTTGATACATTTCTAGCAATATTTCTTTAGGGTATATATATGCCAAAACATAGAATTGCAGATGAATAAGTGCCTCTTCAACTTATTAGATTTTGCCAAATTGTTCTTCAGAGTGTCTCAGCATTTTATATTTCTACTAGCAATCTAGGAGATTTTTCTTCATGTTCTCGCTAACACTTGGTATTGCCAGGTATTGTTATTAAATGCAGATTCTTAATGTTGTGAAATGGTATCACATTGTTTTAATGATATCACATTGCTTTACTCTGCATTTCCCTGATTACTAGTGAGAAGGAATAGCTTTCCCATGCTTAATGGCCACTGAGGTTTCTTCTTCTATGAAATCATCTTTCAAATTTATTGTTGATTTTCCATAATGTTACTTTTCTCTTCTGCTTTATATATATATATATATATATGATACAAAATCTTGGTTGGTTTTATGCTTTGCAAATACTTTATCTTAATGTGTAGTCCATCTTTTAATTTCGTTCTTGAGGGTCTTAAATCTCAGGAGATTTACTGCCAGTTTATATATTTATTAGTCTTTTCTCAGTTCTTTCCAGAGTGGTCCATGAATAGAAAATCTTTAGCTTATTGCAATTATCATTATTAATCTATCAGAATTAAATAATAGTTTGGCTGAGTATGGAATTCTGGTTTAGACTGTTTTCTTGCCTCAAAGCTTTGAAAACATTCTTCTTGCACTGCTTCTTCTTCCTCTTTCCCTGCCGCTTTCTCCTTCTCCTTTGCTCTGTTGATGACCTACTTGACATTCCTTAAAAAGGAATCCATGTTTTCTTCTCTCGCATGTGTCTAAGTAAAGATTTATTATTCATCCTGTTCAAGATTCAACATTCTCTCTCAAACTGAGGAATCACATCTTTCATTAGTTATGGGTTATTTTCATCTCTTATCTTTTTTATATTTCTTTCTATTCTCCTTCTCTGGAAATTCTATTAAACATATGCTGGACCATCTCATTCTATAGTCCATAAGATTAAATATTTCGTTTATAATTTTCCTCTCTTTTTCATGCTGTGATACATTCTAGGTTTACCCATTCTCCAGATTTCATACTAGAAGCTATGTTTTTTCACTTACACATTTAGGGTTTTTGTTTTATTGACATGTATATACAAATATATAGCTTATATAAACCATGTATACATATAATGTATATAATTATTTAAAAAATCTCTGTTTCTCTTTTCTCTATCTCTATCTATTTTTAAAACACTGAGTTAATTCCTATCAAACACCGTAATTTCCCCCTTTCCATGTTTGGAGATCTCTTCACAACAGTGGGAAATCTGAATTCTATTACCCTCAATCTATTTACTCATTTGCTCTAGTCTAGAATATACAAAAAGTAATTTCAAAATTGCTTACCCATGCCACTGTAAAAGGCAAACCTACTAGCTAAAGTTCAATGTTTATCTACATTTTTAGGTACAATTCCCATACTTTGAAATGAACACATCTTCAGTGTACACCTCCATGAGTGTTTTTGACGAATGCATACATCCCTGTAAACCACACTGCCATCAAGATATTGGACATTTCCATCTCCCCAGAAACAGTCCTTGTGCTCTTTCTTGGTAAATCCATTCTCTGCTTCCAACTGGAGGCAACTATTCTGATTTTTCACCACAGATTAGTTTTGCCTGTCCTGGAATTTTATATAAATGAAATCTGCAGCGTGTTCTCTATTGCGCATAGCTTTTTTCATTTTTTACAGAGTGAAATTCATGTATGTTTTTGTGTACATCAAGAGTTCATTCAATTTTATTGCTGAGTAATAGTTTATTGTATCATCGATTTCTTACACATTTTCCCGTTGATGGACATTTGGGTCTTTTCCAGTTTTCGGCTATTATGAATAAATTGCTCTGGACATCTTTGTACAAATCTGGGTGAGGGCATAGGTTTTTATATCTATTGAGCAAATGTCTAGGATTAGAATTGTAGGGTAAAAGAGTAGTCTATAAATAACTTAAAAAATAAACTGCCAAAAATACAAACTGCTTTTCAAAGATGCTATACCGTTTCACATTCCCACTAGTATTATAGGAGACGTATGTTCCACATCCTCAACAACATTTTATTTATTTATTTATTTTTAATTATGGTACTGAGGCTGGGGAATGAGCCTGGGACCTTGTATGTGGGAAGCTGGCGCTCAACCACTGCGCCACATAAGATCCCCTGAGTTGGCTTCCTTGTTTGCTTGTTGTTTGTTTTGTTTTTAGGAGGCACCAGGGACTGAACCCAGGACCTCCCATGTGGGAAGCAGGTGCTCAACAGCTTGAGCTACATCCACTTCCCAACAACATTTGATTTTAACAGATATAATTTTAGCCTTTCTAGTGGGTGTGATATGGTATGTCATTGTGGTTTTAATTGCATTTCCCTGATGACTAATGATGCTGAGAACTTTTCAGCTGCTTTTTGGCCATTTGCATAACTTCCTTTGTGAAGTATTCGTGTCTTTTGCTCCTCTTCATCTTCATTTATTATTCTTTTTATTATTGAGTTCTAAGAAATATTTATATATTCTGGTTTTAAAAGTCCCCTGTTAGGCATATATTTGAGACTTTCCCAGTTTGAGACTTTTGCAACTGTGTCTTGATTAGAAAAAATTATTAATTTTAATGAAATTATTTATCAATTTTTTTTCTGTGTCTTGTCCAAGAAAACTTTGTCTACCCCCAGATCAGGAGGATATTCTTTATGTTTTTTCCTAAAAGCTTTAGAATCTAAAAGCTTTACAGTTCTTCATTTTATATTAAATTAAAATTTGGCTTCATTTTTGGAGAGCTTTTGGAACACAGAAGGGTCACAACTGTGGCAGGGGAGGATCACTGGTGTGGGGTGTCAGTGATGGGGGGATATGTAGGGAGGCATGCACCTGGGACATGCCTCTCAGGCATATGAATATGTTCAAGAGTTCATGGGATATTGTCTCTGTGGATGGAGACCCATACAATAACCAAAAGAATATTTAATTCCCACCCTGGGGAGTCCTGCTATATTCTCTAAGAGAAGGACAAGAATTCCCTGAGTGCACGGGCAGTGCCTAGTGAAGGAAGACAGATCGTTATGCCAGGCCCTTGATACTGATGAGTGTACTTATGAACCTGTTCTTGTGAAATTGAAACTTAGCCTAGTTTTATATATTGCCTAAGAGTTACCTCCTGAAAGCCTTCTTGTTGCTCAAAAGTGGCCCCTCTCTAAGCCAAACTCAGCATATATATAAATGCACTACCTTCCCCCCAGCATGGGACATGACTCCCAGCGATGAGTCTCCCTGGCACAGAGGGATTATTACCAAGTGCCAACTAGCAATGCATCTGGAAAAAGACCTTGACCAAAAGGGGGAAATATTAAATATAAATGAGTTTTTATGGCTAAGACATTTCAAAGGAACTTGGGAGGTCATTCCAGAGGTTACAATTATGCACGTCTCAGCAGGATCTCCTTGACTGTCACAGTAAACATTGCCTCAAACAGCAGGTCTCCTGAGGACTCTAGAGACATCTAGACACTATGAGTAGGGTAGACAAGCTCAGGAATTTGGCATCCTGTCAGTGGGCCTTACTTTGGAATTTATGCTCCCTAGTGTAACAGAGTTAGACTCATTTATAGTTTCCCTACACGTGGCTCTTCTGCCCCTTTTATTTGAAACTATAATTAGCACTACGCTTGTTAAATATATGTCCCAGAGACATAAATCTTTGGTCTGTTCATTGCCAGTTGAGCCCCAAATCTCACCAGAGTTGCAACACCTACTCTCCAGTTCATTGAACTCACCCAGGACAACTAACAAGGAGATGATGATGGACAATGCCTATCCCAAGGAATAGAGTGTGTCTGCAACTGCAAGCAAGATAGTTCCATCCATGTGCCCCAGATGGGCAACACCATCCCAAAATCCTCATGACTGGGGAAAGAACAATGGACTAAAGTAAACATTATTATTCTGTTATAGACATTATTATTCTAGCAATGGAAGAACATTTATCATTGAGATAAGGACAGTGGCCACCAGAGGTTCTGAGGGGAAGGAAAGGGAAGAATAGGTGTAACATGGGGACATTTTGGGGACATTGGAGTTGTCCTGTATGACATTGCAATGATGGATATAGGCCATTAGACATTTTGTCATAACCTATAAAATTGTGTGGGGTAGAATGTAAACTATAATGTAAACTATAGTCCACAGTTAGTAGCAATGCTTCCATATGTGTTCATCAATTGCAATAAATGTACCACACTAATGAAAGATGCTGTTAATCTGGGAAAGTGTGGATGGGGGAAGGGGTGGGGCATATGGGAATCCCCTATATTTTTTATGTAACATTTATATAATCTAGATTGACTTTAAAAATAAAAAAGTAAAAAATAATTTGTATATGGTGTGAGGTAAGTGTTGAGATGCATGTCTGCTCCCATATAAATATCCAGTTTGTTCAAAAGACTTCTTTCCTCACTTAATTGCTTTGACATATTTGTTGAAAATAGACTCACCATATAAATGTGGGTCTCTTTCTCTATTCCCTATTCTGTTTCATTGATCTATTTGTCTATGTTAGTAGTAACACCACACTGTCTGTTAAATGTAGCCTTAAGACTTGGAGTCTGGTATTGCAATTCCTTCAAATTTGTTCGAGTTACAAAGATTACTTTGGACCATTTTAAGTCTTGTGAATTTCCATGTAATTTCCATTTAAATTTCTATTTTAAAACGATGATTTGGACAGTGTTAAATCCTAGGATCAACTTGGGTAAAATTGATATCCTAATAATATTGATACTTCAATATATAGGCATTCTATATTTCCTCATTTATTTAAGTCTTAGTTTTTCTCAGCAATTACTGCAATCATTTGGTGCAGAAGTCCGTGGTGTTTTGAAACTGCATGTATCCAAGAAAAACATATTTTCAAAGTTTAAAGTTCATCCTTTCCTGTGTAAGATCTTTTGATAAGGCTCCTTCAGTTAAGATGGGCCTTAGTCATTCAGGATGGGTTTTAATCCTCTCACTGAAGTCCTTTATAAGAGAATAAAATTCACAAAGAAGCTGAACACAATGAAACGAGGAAGAGAAAAGAGAGACCAGCAGATGCCACCATGTGACTTACCATGTGACAGAGGTGTCCAGGATGGCCAGCAGCTAGTCTTCAGGAAGCAGGTATTGTCTTGATGATACCTAGATTTGGGCATTTTAATGGCTCCAAATCTCTAAGCTTGTAAGCTAATAAATTCCCATAATTAAAACCCAGGCATTTCATGGTATCTGCTCTGAGAGGCTTAGCAAATTAAAACAAGATCTTTTACATATTTTGTTCAATTTATAACTGTTATACTAATTTTTCAAGAAATTAAAAAAATTTTTTTCCAGTACATATAAATAAAATTGATTCTTATGTATTGACCTTGAATTCTGAGACTATTAATTCTAAATGTTTCTTGTGCTTTTTTGGTAGATCCTTAAAGATTTTCTAAATAGATAATCATGTTGTCTGACAAGAGACAATATTACTTCTTTCATTCCAGTCTTTATGCTTTTATATTTCTTCCTTATTTTCTTAACTAGAACCATTCTTGCTTCATCCCAGTGTAAGGGGGTTAATTATTCAGTGTTTCGCCATTTAGTATGATGTTAGCTATATAGGTTTTTTGTAAAATCCCTTTATCAGATCAGGGATTTTCCCTTTTATTCCCATTTTTCTGAGAATTTTTATCATGAATAAATGCTGAATTTTGTCAGATGCATTTTCCATATCTATAGTCAATTTTCAAACATTATACAATTGCACTCCTGGGTAACATTTCACTTGGTCATGATATTTATAATTCTTACTTGTGACTGGTTTAAATATGCTGTTTCTTAATAGGATTTTAAAATTTATGCTAATAAAGAATGATGGGCAATTGTTTACTTATAACATTTTTGTCAAGTTTTGGTGTCAGGGTTTTTTTGGTCTCATAAAATAAGCTGGGAAGTGTTCTCTTTTCCTTTGTTTTCTAAAAATGCTTCTACAAGTTTGCTGATTTTTTTCTTTAAATTTTTGGTAAAGTCCATTAGTAAAGCCATCTGGACCTAAAGTTTCTTTGGGGATGGTGATTTTCTTTGCTTTTTCCCATAATTAAATTTATAGTAAAATATGCCAGGAAGCGGCTGTGGCTCAATTGGTTGGGCTCTCGTTTGCCAAATATGTTTGATTCCCGGGCCTCCTGGTGAAGGCAAGCCGGCCTGTGGGGTGCCGTGAGCTGAAGGCCCGCAGGGCACTGTGAGCTGACACAACAAAGGGAGACAAGCAGACCAGAAAAATGCAAAGCAAAATGGACACAGCAAGCACAAGCAGCAAGGGGGGGGGGCGCTAAATAAAAAAAAAAAAATAAATAAATAATCTTTGGAAAAATTATGTAATTATATATATATATATATATATATTCAGATGTTCAATTTTGGTTTGTGTTAGTTTTGGTAAGGTGTATTTTTCTAAGGCCTTGTCCAATTTATCTAAATTGTCTATAATATTCTCTTATCCTTTTAAAGTCTATAGGATCTCTAGGATACTTCTCATACATTCTTGATGTTTGTAATTTGTTTTTTTTTTTTTTTCTCTTTTTTAAATCATTTTTCCCCAGTGGTTTATTGATTTCACTAATAATTTTTAAAAAAAACAACTTTTTTCTTTGTTATTTTTATCTGATATCTGTTTTCTACCTCATTATTTTTAGCCCTTATCTTTATTTCTTAATTATTTTAGTCTTTTTGCTCTTCTCTTCGAACTTCTTAGTGTGAAAAGTTAGATTGTAAGTTTTAAACTTGTCTTCTTCTATAATATAAGCATTTAAAACTATGAATTTCTACCTAAGCACTGCTTTAGTTGCATTCCCATAAATTTTGCTGCATCCCATAATTTTCCATTATTGTTCAGTTAAAAATATTCTCTAAGTTCCATTGTGATTTCTTCTTTGACTCATATGATATTAAGAAATGTATTATTTAATTTCCAAATATTTGGAGGTTTTATAGATATCGTATTATGTGATCTCTAATTTAATTTTATTGTTGTCAGAGAATATATTCTGTACAATTTTGTTCCTTTGAAATTTATTTAAACTTATATTTTTGTCCCAGCCTAGATCTGTCTTGGCCAATAGCTTATGTATACTTTAAAAGAATATTATCTCTGCAGCTTTTGAGTGTAATATTTTAGAAATGTCATTTAGGTCACTGTAATTGATATTTTTGACAATACTTTAAATATCCTTACAGATATTTTTATCTGGTTATTCTGATAGCTCTTGTATTTTGAATTTCTTTTACTAGGAACATAGAAATTGTTTTGTTTTCCTAATGAATTGACTCATCATTACAAAACGTCCATCTTTTCTCGGGTAACACCTCTTATCTTGGAGTCTCTTGTCTGATATTAATATAGTCATTCTACCTTTCTTATTAACAATATTTGCGGTTATATGCTTTTCCATTATTTTACTTTCAATCTATATGTGTCTTTATATTTAAAGTTTATTTCCTATAGACAGTATATGGTTTGGTCATGCTTTTACATCTGGTCTGGACATATCTGTCTTTTATTTAGAGTGTTTAATACATTTCTATATAGGGTAATTATTGATATAGGTTGGATAGAGAGCTTTCATTTTGTTATGTGTTTTCTATATGTTCCATTTTTCCCTCTTGCCCTTCTCCCCTAATTTTTAGTATTCCATTTTAATTCTTATAGTTGGTTTTAATCTCTATTTTAATAGTAGTTGTACTAAGGCTTACGGCGTATGTTTATAAATTACCACATTCTACTTGGAATTGATACTTTACTACTTCACATAATATTTAGAAACACTGCAATAGTATAGTTACAGGTGTTCCTCATCCTTTGTGCTATTGTTTCATATATATTACCTATATTCAAGTTACAAACCCCCAAATAAAGTGTCTTAATATAAATGTCTTATGAAAAAATAATACAAATAAGAACAACATACAGCATTTTATTTTTATTCATTTATTTGCTAGTTTAACTGTTCTTGTAGTTCTGTTCTGCTGATAAAAAAATCTCTTAGCTTTATTTAAACTGTCTTCATTTAATCTTCAGTTTAAAAGTATAACTTCACTGGATATAGAATTCTGAGTTAATAGGTTTTTCTTTTTCCTCAGCACTTTTCATTCCATTGTCTTCTGCTTCCTGTTGTTTCTGAGGAGAAGTCATCTGTAATTGTAACTGGATATAATTTGTCATTTTCCTCTAATGGCTTATTGGATTTTCCCAATTTTTGATTTCATCTTTTTTTTACTATGATATGCGTACCTCATATACCTTGGGGCACTCAGGTTAGGTGCATAAATATTTAGTATAGTTATTTCTTCTGGGTGAATGGCTCCTTTTATTAATATATAATGACCTTCTTTGTCTCTTATAACAATTTTACATTTGAAATTTATTTTGTCTGATATTGGTATTGCTACTCCAGCTCTTTTTTGGTTACTATTTGCTTGGAATAACTTTTTCCAATCTTTCACTTTTAACCTAGTTGTGTCCTTATGTCTGAGGTGGGTCTCTTGTAGACAGCATATAAATGGCTCATATTTTTTTAATGCATTCTATCAGTCTATGTCTTTTGAATGGGAAGCTTAATCCATTAACATTCAATGTTATTAGTGTAAAGGCATTACTCACTTAAGCCATTTTGTCTTTCAGCTCTCTGTTGTCATATCATTCTATTGTCTGTCTTCTTACCCTTTAGTTTACCCTTCCTGATAATCTTCATTTCTAAACTCTTCTACAAATCTCTCACTCCTGTTTTTCCTTTTCAGGCTGCAGCACTCTCTTTGTATCTCTTGTAATTCTGGTCTTTCGGTAAAATATTCTATGAATTTTTATTTATCTGTGAAGACGTTGAACTCACCCTCAGTTTTGAAGGACAGTTTTGCTGGATACAGAATTCTTGGCTGGCGGTTCTTCTCTTTCAGTACCTTAAACACATCATACCACCTTCTTTTCGCCTCCATGGTTTCTGATAAGAGGTTGCCACTTGATCTTATTGAGTTTCCCTTGTATGTGATGCTTTGTTTTTCTCTTACTGCTTTCAGAATTTTCTCTTTATCTCTGATATTTGACATTCTGAATAGAAGGTGTCTCAGGGTAGGTCTATTTGGATTTATTCTGTTTGGAGTGTGTAGTCCTTCTTGGATATTGATATTCATGTCTTTCATAAGGGTTGAAGTTTTCAGTCATTATTTCTTCAAATATTCTTTCTGCCCCTTTTCCATTCTCTTCTCCTTTTGAGACACAGATGATGCGAATGTTTGTGCATTTCATATTGTCATTCAATTCCCTGAGACTTTGTTCCATTTTTTCCATTCTCTTCTCTTTCTGTTCTCTTTTCTTTTCCAGTTCAGATGTTTTGTCTTCGAAATCACTAATTTTGTCTTCGAGAATTTCAAATCTGCTCTTATGTGCCTCTAATGTATTTTTAATCTCATCCATTGTGTCTTTCATTTTCATAAGGTGTGTTACTTTCCTTTGCAGGCTTTCAAATTGTTATTTATGCTCACCCAGTGTCTTCTTAATATCCTTTTTTGGGTCATATTTTCTTTAAATTCTTTGAAGTGATTTATGAGAGTTGTGTGATTATCATTGATTAAGTGTCTTAAATCCTGTATCTCTTCAGGATATTTGGTTAGTTCTTTTGGCTGGGCCATCTCTTCCTGTTTCCTAGTAATTTTTTGCTGATGTCTAGGCATCTGACTATGTTAGTGAATTTAATTTTATGGCCAATTTCTCTCTCTTGCCTATTTTTATTTCAAAGCCCCTTTTTTGATATTTGGTTCAACTTATTCTAAGTCTTTAAAATTGCCTGGTTTAAGTTATCAAAATTGGGCCAAGGACTCATTAGTGGGGCACAGATTCTCTCCCAGGGGCTAGGATACAGATAGAACAGAAGACAGTTTTTGTCCATACAATTTCCAGACTGGCCAGCAGATGGTGCTTGTCAGTGCACCTTTCCACAGAGGCGTTTCAGTCTGGGCGTTCCTGTGTTCCTATGCTGAATCTCTAGAGTGGAGATTCAAGTCAGGCTCTGCTGGCCAAATTCATTGAAGGAAAACCCCCTGACTCCCCCTCCCTTTTCCCTTGAAACAGCTGACAGGGAGGAAGATGTCTGTTTCCCCTCTCAGTCGGCTGTAGCGAGCCACTGGTTATATGCCAGCTTAGTATCTTGGGGGTGGGGTAGGGGAACCTTTCCCAGCTGCTGCGGGGGTTTGGTAACACGTTTGTTGTTTTGGCTTCTTCATCTCTCTGTCCCTCACCATCCCAGGAGTTATGTAGCATTGTCCTGGTTTGCTGACCTCCAAAGTAGGTCCCTCAGATAGCTTTTGGCTCTTTCTCCATTGTTTTTGTGAGAGCATTGACCTCTGCCTGTTAGTGCAATGTCATCTTCCCACATTTCCCCTATGACATGTGTAGATGTGGTTTCCTTTGTGTTTATCTGGCTTGGCATTTGCTGAACTTCTTGGATATCTTTCACCAAATTTGGGAATATTTTGGCCTATATTTTCTTAAATAATTTTTATTTCTCATTCTCTACTTCCCCTCCTTATAAGACTGTGGATATATGTATACCTGGTCATTGTTCCTCTGGTCACTGAGGCTCTGTTAATTTTTATTCAGTGAATGACTCCCTATTCTTCAAATCACATATGTTCTATTGATCCATATCCACATTCATTGTCATCTGAAATAAGCTACTTAATTAATCCAGTGATTTTTCATTTCAATTTTTGTGCTTTAGATTGTAGAATTTCCACTGGCTTCTTTTCCAAAGTTATAATTTCTCTGCTGACCTCGTAATCCATTCATTTATTATGTCTCCATTTTTCTTTAGGTCTTCGCACATACTTGCACAAGCTATTTTAATTTTCAATGCACCCAATAAAATTATCACCATCTAGGTCCAATGATTATTTTTTATTTTTATTTTTTATATTTTATGATTCATTTTATGAATTATATACAGGGGTTGCTATAAAGGGATTGTAAAAAATATCGTTAGTTGAAATTTTAATAAGAATTTAAACATAGTAAATCCAAAATCTTATTACACATTTTCCATTTTTAGGGGGGTATTTCCTTCACAGAGAAATAAATGCTCCTCAAATGTCATGCATGAATTTGGAACATATACACCTATTCCAGAAATCAAATTCATTTCTAATTGATTCTAGCTTATTCTTATCTCTAATTCTAATATTACCACATGAATGTTCAAAAAGCAATACTTTTGAAAAGATTGATGAGTCACATTTTTTGAAGAGGGTTTGTCCTATTTTGCTCCAAGATCACAAATGATTTTCATTTTTAGATTTATAGACCCTGATAAAAATGGCCACAATAATGAATTTGTTTATTTATACTTCACTTATTTCTTTGCATTAACTTTTGTCTAAATACCTGCCTTTAACATTTGTCCACATATAAATAAAACATATCAAGAAAAGTTTGTTTCAAAAGCATCATAAGAGATAAAAGAATAATCCCACACATCATTTTAGTAAAATGACAAGATCCATGATTTTGTCACGAAGTGTTGCATAATGAAGTCCTTCCAGTTGAAGGAGCAATTGTACGAGAATACCAGATTTTCTCTTTCTCTGCCCAAATATGTTGTTGATGTATTGATTCCTGATTTTGAGGACATCCATTTAGAATATTGTCATCTGAAGACAGTCTCAGAATGTGCTTGTACGACATTCACCATCATTGCAGTCTAGGATGCTACTTTCCATCTCTTTGCATTCATCTTCTGATACATCTACTTATTGCAAAATGCTTCCCTTTCTCTATTTCTTCTCTTTACCATTACAGGTGGAAAAAAATTTTTTTTTTTGTAATTCTCAACTGTGTTCGAGGAAAGCTTGAGAATGAAAACAAACACGATACCTTCTTTAAAGATGATAATTACTAGGGAAAATAATAGAAAAACTAAAGAATGGTGTTATAGTGGTGATTAATTTTACTATTCATCCTTTAGTCTAGTGCATCATTCTTCCATATTCTTATTACTTTAGACTTTTTTGGTATAGTTGGGAATAATTGATATGTCATGATGAAGTACTTCTCTGGATAATGAAAAAGCAAAATATTTTAGAGAAAAATTAAGATCATTAAAATCATTTTATGGGAAGCGGCTGTGGCTCAATCAGTAGGGCTCCCGTTTACCATTTGGGAGGCCCCGGGTTCGGTTCCCGGGGCCTCCTGGTGAAGGCAAGCCCGCCCGCACGGCGTGGTTAGCTGACCCAGCGAGCACAAGCAGCAAGGGGGGGATAAATGAATAAATAAATAAAATCTTAAAAAAAATCATTTTATGCATCCTAAATTTATACATGAGCCCAATGGGCCTACATGATAATAAAAGATAAAATGAATTTTATTCTATTAAAATATTCTCTAAAATGCTTTTTGCTTTGGGAGATTACTAAAAACGGGTAAAAGTCAGTTTTCCCAATAGATGCAGCTGTTCAGAAAATAAAATTAAAAGTTCATATATGATCTAATGGATACTGACAGTATAACAATGCTTAAAATACTTGTCAGTTAATTCAATAATCTAGGTAATCTCAGAGACAGTTTATATTGATTGCTGTTTTATGTAACTATGGTGATGTTTTCCTGTTTCTTTGCATATTTGGTAATCTTTGATTGTTTCCTATACATTATAGGTGATACATTGTAGAGATGCTGGACTCAGGTTTCTCTGAGAAGTGTTGGTTTCTTTCCCAGGAGGGAGTTGACTTGGTTGGACTAGAACTTCCAATTCTATTTCCCCTGAGGTCATCAGCATCTCAAATATTCTATCAGTTCTTTCATATTTCAGTCACTGCTGATTTTGCCAAATCTCCTGGAGCCTCTCCCAACTGTGGATACTTCCGTGTTCAGTTAAGGATTTGGGCAGGTCTACTTGCAGGTTTGAAGACTCGTACTCTCTACTGCTTCTTGCTTTTCAGCCACTATGGAAATCCTAAAGTCTTTCCTCTTACACATGAAACCAGCAAGGCAGTGCCTTTCTCCTGGTCCAGGTTTCACAAACTGGATTATACTCTTAGGCAAAAAGCTGCAAGCACAGATGCCTCACCCAGTTCCATTCCTGTCTTTTAAAACCAACTTCTCTATGGATTTTTTCTGGTTTGGGTTGCTCTCCAGTGTCTTCAAAAACTTTTTTCATTTTATAATTGATATCTATTGGAGAATTAGTTTGAGTTAGTTATTTGACTATTAGTGGAAGCCATGATTTAACCATTTTTTGTTTGTTTTTGTTTTCTTTTAAGGGCATGATAGTTTATGCCCTTAAAAGAATGGCATTTAAGAATGTCCCACATTGATGAACAGCAGGCACTTAATTATGGCTTTTCTCTTGGGTATTAATATTTCAGTATTTTGCATGCTGAAATGTTTCAAAAGGACTAATAATGTTAGAGAAATAAAAAACAGGTGAAAACAAACACTAAATTCTGGTATTCCTCTCCAGAATTAATTTAAACTCTGTATGAATCAGTGGCATTATTATGTAATGTAGTTATGAAGAAACAAACTTTCCCTTATAAGTAGAAATAAACAGAGCATATACTTCTCAGATAATTCCCATGCTACTATCGCACAAATACAGTGATTTCACATTAAATAAAAATTTCAAACCACCATCAAAATAAAGGCACAAAAGTAATTTTTAAATCATTTGAAAAGCATGATGCTTATTTGCCCAATAGAGACTCATACGTTAACTTAAATGCTATAATCTTCAAACTTCTGCAATAAAATGAATACACACACACTCATAAGCACGAGTTTCATTTATAGAACTGCATTTTGCAATCATCAAGAAAAAGTAACTTCTTAGAGGACAATATATTTGGTTACAGCCCCACAGATCTGTAGTACAGAAAAGGCAGCATGATGCTTAATCTGGGTCTTAGTAATGCAGGTTACAAAATTTTGGCCAAAGATAAAAATGATAATCTGATCTTAAAAATTCAACCTATATGAGATTATTTTTGAAGAATAAATGTTCTTTTGAGTATTCCAATAAACTTTTCTTTGTCTGACTGTCTAAAAACTGACACTTTTCTTTAATCAATATAGTTCACCAATTTTTCATACTGACCTTATATATCCATGTTACCATTTCAATACCAAGGGACTGATTTGGCTTTGAGTTTCAATTATTGTAATTTTAATTTCCAAGTCTTATATGGTCATTTTTTGTAGTTTTTAAAAAATTTATTGAAGTACATCACTTGTAAATAAACATACATAAACAATAAGTGTATAGTAATAGTTATTAACTTACAAAACAAACACACAAAACATCATCCAGGGCTCTCATACCTCACCCTACCACCAATACCTTGCATTGTTGTGAAACATTTTTAACTAGTGATGAAAGAGCATCCTTAAAACACACAACACACTGTGGTGGAACATTTGTTACAGATTATGAGATAATATCATCAGACTATTACCACTCACCATGGTCCATAGCATACATTGGCACACTATTTCCATATTTCCCCATTATCAACACAATACATCTGGCATAGATGCATGAATCTTACAGTATTATTAACCACAGCCCATAGGTCACTCCAGTTGTATTTTTCCCATGCTTCTCCACATTCCCACCGCCCTGCAATAGTGGCATACATCTGCTCTATAACATCAACCACAATTCTCATCCACCTGTGGGTTTACTGTGTTGTTCAATCCCTAAATTATTCTCTAGCCTTCTTTCAATTGACATTTACATCTCTAGACTATCCTTTCCAGCCACATTCCCATTTATAAACCATTTGTTACTCACTATAATGTATTACCATCAACTCTATACACTTCCACACTTTTACAGTAAAGTTAACTAAAACTTCTACATACATTAAGCATCAGTAGTCCATCTCAGTCCTCCTCTTATCTCTTTAAGAACCGACCACCTACCACCAGGTCTTGAAGGGGTTTTCCTACATTTTCTTCTAACAGCTTTATGGTTCTTGCTTTTATATTTAGCTTATTTATCCATTTTGAGTTAATTTTTGTATGAGGTGTGAGATAGGGGTCTTCTTTCTTTCTTTGGCTATGAATATCCAGTTCTCTCAGCACCATTTGTTGAATGGACTATTCAGCCCAAACTGGGTGGTTTTAACAGGCTTGTCAAAAATCACTTGACCAGGATGTAAGGGTCTGTTTCTGAACCATCATTTCAGTTCCATTGGTCTATGTGTGTCTTTATGCCAGTACCATGCTGTTTTTACCACTGTAGCTAGGTAATATGATTTAAAGTGTAAAAGTCCTCTAACTTTGCTTTTTTAAAAAGATGTTTCTGGCTATTTGGGACCCCTTACTCTTCCAAATAAATTTGATAGTCGTGCTTGCCATCTATTTAAAAAATTCTGGTGGAATTTTTATCGAGATTGCATTGAATCTGTATATCAAATTGGGTAGAATTGACATCTTAATGAGATTTAGTCTTCCAATCCATGAGCATGAAACGTTCTTCCAATTATTTAGGTCTTTTTGTATTTCTTTTAAGAATGCATTGTAGTTTTCTGAATACAAGTGCTTTACATCATTGATTAAGTTTATTCCTCAATATTTGATTCTTTTAGTCACTATCGTAAATGGAATTATTTTTTCCTGACTTCCTTTCAGATTGTGCATTACTAGTGTCTTTTAAAGTCTATTTCATCTGATATATAAGTATAGCTACTCCAGCTTTTTTTTTTTTTTTTTTTTTTGGTTGGTTGCTGCATGCATGGAATATGTTTTTCCAGCCTTTCACTTTCAATCTATTGGTATCCTTCAGTCTAAGGTGAGTTTCTTGCAGACAGCATATAGGTGGCTCATATTTTCTTATCCATTCTGCCAGTCTGCATCTTTTGATTGAGGAATTTAATCCATTTACATTCAATGTTATTATTAGTAGTAAAGGCAGTTCTTATTTCACCCATTTTGACCTTTGGGTTTTATCTGTCATATTTTATTTTTACCATTCTTTTGACACTTTAAGTTACTTTTACTGATATGGTCTTCATTTCTAGACTTTCTTCTAAGCTTCTAGCTCCTGTTTTTTCTTATCAGACTGTAGCACCCCTTTAGTAATTCCTGCAAAGCCAGTCTCTTGGTTACAAACTCAGTTTCTGTTTGTCTGTGAATATTCTAAACTTGCCCTCATTTTTGAAAGACAAATTGCCAGATATAAGGTTTTTGGTTGGAACTTTTTATCTTGCAATATCTTAAATATATCATACCACTGTCTTCTTGCCTCCATGGTTTCTGATGAGAAATTGGCACATAATCTTATTGGCTATCCCTTATATGTTATATGTTGCTTTTCTCTTGCTGCTCTCTGAATTCTCTCTTTGTCTTCGGCATTTGACATTCTGATAAGAACGTGTTTTGGAGTTGACTTATTCAGATTTATTCATATGGGAGTATGTTGTGCTTCTTGGACATGGATATCTATGTCCTCCACCAAGGTCAGGAAGTTTTCTTTCTTTTCATCGTTTCTTCAAATATTCCTTCTGCCTTCTTTCCCTTTTCTTCTCCTTCTGGGACACCCTTAACATGTATGTTTGCACATCTCTTGCTGTCTTTTAGTTTCCTGAGAACTTGTTCAAGTTTTTCCATTCTTTTCTTCATGTGTTCCTTTGTATGTTCCTTTTGGAGGCCATGTCTTCAAGCTCACCAGTCCTTTCTTCTGCCTCCTCAAATCTGCTGTTATATGATTCCAGCATAATTTTAATTTCATTCATTGTGTCTTTCATTCCTGTAAGATCTGCTATTTTTCTATGTATGCTTCCAAATTCTTCTTTGTGCTCATCCAATGTCTTCTTAATATCCTTAATCTCTTTGGCCATCTCATTGAATATATTAAGGAGACTTGTTTGAACATCTATGATTAGTTGTCTCAACTCCTTTATGTCATCTGGAGGCTTATCTTGTTTTTAACTGGACCATATCTTCCTGTTTCTTGGTGTGGATTGTAATTTTTTGTTGGTGTCTTGGCATCTGTCTTACTAGATGTATTTATTTAGGGTACAATTTCTTTCTTTAGTTTAGGGCTTTCTTGCCCTTTCTCCCTTGCTGATTGTGTAGTAGGAGTCAAGGATGTAATTGGTGCTGTAAGCTGTGGAGAATCAAGCTGCCCGCATTGCCCCAGGGACTGATGAAGCTTCTCCCACCTTTCTCCTTTACCAGGGGTAGGGACAGAGCCACAGTTGTGTGTAATAATCCAAGTTGTGCAGGCCTAGACTGTAGTTGCCCAGAGAGACTGATGAAGCTTCATGCCCCTTCCCCCCTTGCCTGGGGCGGGGATGGAGCTGCAGGTGTGGGCAGCAATCTATGCTCTGTGGGTCCAAAATGACTGCTCTTGCCCTGGTAGACTTCTGACAATTCAGTCTGTGCCAGCCGAATATACATGCAGTTGCCCAGAGAGGCTGGTGCAGGTCCTGCCAGCTTCCTCCCTGCAAGAGGTGGGGCTGAAGCCTAGGCTAGGGCTACAGTCTGATCTGGGTGGAAAGAAGTCGGTCCTTACCATCACTGTGATTTTCAGTCAACCTGGCTTTCCCTCATGCCAGGGGCAGAGTCAAAATGGCGGCTATGGGCCTCTTTCCTACTTGGACAGGTTCAAACTTTAGCTGCTCTTAGGGTTAGACTTTGGCTAGCCGAATTTACTAATCAGTAGCTGAAGTCGGTGGCCAGCTTCTGATTAGAAGCTGTTTTTGGGAAATAGAGCTTCCAACTCCAGCCACAGAACAGCTCCTGAGGTGGCTTGTGCTGCCAGTGGATGGGGCACTGGCCTTTGGGGTGTGGAGGGCTCTACTTATGAATCTTCTCTGCAGGTGGGCAGTCTCCTCCTTCCATTCTTTCAAGGATGCTGCAGGATGCTCTTTTGGTCTCCTGGGGCCCCCAAACAGGTGCTTTAGATAGCTCTGGGTGATTACTAAGTACCCTGTAGCACAAACTGACTCTAAGAGTGCCTTACTCTGCTGCCATTTTGCTGGTTGTCTCTATATGGTCATTTTTAAAATGTTATCATTGTTTTATCATTAGTCCCCTTTCTTTCCCTATGGTTTTAATCCCTCTTTTGTCTCTTTAATTATTTAAAACACACTTATTTTAAAAGATCTTTAAGAATTCTTCTAAAAGGCTCATGACCCTGTCTCTTGTCCCATGTAGGCAATAAAATTCTAACCACTAAGACCCGGCCCACCACCAAGACCTCAGCTCCAGCCTGGAGTTGCCCCTATATTTCTAAAATCTTGGATTTCTCTTCCCTTGAACCAGCCTATACATTTTTACATTTTATCTCTAATAGCTGACCCTGTATTTTTATGTTTTCTTGTTAAGAGAAGGGATCTGGCTCCTCTCCTAAGTATGAAATTAGGCTACAAATGTATTCCTGAGCCCAAAGCAGATATTGAGTACAATGACTGCTTGCCATACACTTACAAATAACAAAATTCAGAAAAATTGTAACACAATGAATTTCAAAGTCTGACTCTTGAAAGGCAGACAAATTCTCTTGCCCTAAGGAACATCCATTCTGTTTATCACACTTAACTCTCAATCCTTTTTGTTAAAAACACGCATGGATTTTCCTTACTCTGCATTCCTGTCAGCAGTGGGAAGGGAGGCCATTCCCTCTTCTCCACTGACTGGAACTTGTGTGGCAGAATCTTTACAAAGGCTCTGTAAGCAACTTTCCCTGGGTTTGTGGCAGGCACCCTGGGAATGACTACAGCTCGGTGACAATTCACAGAGCTGAGGGAATCCTCACCAATGTGCCTTATTATCCATATTCTATAATCCCTTGTTTTCAATGCCTCTAATTCCATTGGAAGATTGGGCCAATGGAATGTTGAAGTTTCCAGTAACCCAAAACCTCTACAGTCTGTCACACTTCAAACCCAGAGCTCTGAGTCCAACTGAGAATTCAAAACATTATTTTCACACTTCACTTCTGACCAAAGGAAATGTGGTATGTTGGCTTTAGCTTTGAATTTCAATAAATTTAATTCAAAATATATGAAATCAAAGTGTGTTTCCCGAACATCTGAGAGAGTCACCAAGCGCCTCAGTGCTTCTACCCTGTCCTGGTGAAGCTGGTTCTTATTTCGCATGTTTTAAGTCCCTGTTTGAAGTTCATCCATGGGGCTCAAATTTTGGCTTGACTTTTATTCCATGCCACATTTTACACTCACTTTTCATTTAACATAAAACCAGAGGGCAGGGGAATAATTGGGGACTGTGGTGAAAAGGGGTTAGAATTATGTCTGCCTAAAGTAGCCAAATCAGAGTTTGAAATCAGATGCTAAGGGATGTAGAGATACTTCTTGAAAGAACCATCCTTTACTGAGCATCTACTGTATGTATCATACTAAAGCCTGAGAATTTAAGGAAGAACAAATTTTAGGTTTCGTGCCTAAGCAAGAGCCAGACAAGTAACCAGTAATTAAGATAAAATGTGCTGAATAAAGAATTCTTGGAGTGCATAAATACAGAGGAGCATTGAGGAGGGCTTAAGAAAAGATCTGGCATTTCAGTTTGGTTTTAAATCATGAGCAAGAGGTTGCCTGGTGATGGTTGGGGAGGAGGCAGCAGAAAAGATCAGGCCAAAGTTAAGTCTGTAACTTTTGGACTAACAATCTCAAGAGTGTATATAACATTTCCTTCAGTGCCTACCATGAATAGGCAGTATTCAAATTTGTTTACATGTATTAATTCATTTATTGTTCCTGCCCAGCCAGTAATGTATTGACTTTCACTGTCAGTCCCTTTTTTTAGATGAAGAAACTGAGGCAGGGAAAGGATAAATACATTTTCTAAGATCACATAGGTCACAAATTGCCAGAGTCGATGTCTCTGATAATCACCTTATACTCTCTACCTGGGGGGCACACTCAGCTAGAACAGCTAGGTAAGGGCGTTTCTATTTTTAACTCCACAGGTAGGACTGATGCAATGCAAACTCTGACTCACTCTCACGGAGGAACCCGGGATCCCTGTAACTGGAAGAAAGACCATAAAACACGAGCTCTAGAAGTGTCTGAAGGGGTAATACCAGTTGGGTCAGAGAGCCAAGAGATCAGAACCCCACAAAGGTGGAATCTGAAGATGGGAATCAGGGATGTTTGTGGGTCAGGCGGAGCATTTTGTCCTGAGCCACTGCACTGAGCACTCAACCCCAGGACATGCTACAAGACCCTCATGATGCTGGCAGGTGTGTGGGAAGATCATGTTGGCTCACAGGCTGAGGCTGGGTGGACAGTCAGGGAGGGAGAGAGGCGAGAAGCAGGACAGTGGTCTATGCTCAGGGCGTGGGGCTTTACCAGCTAAGATTCTGGAGGTGAAAGCCTCCTGGGGATGATGAAGCCCAAATCACAGTGGAGAAGCCTAGGGATTGGGTCTGTCTAGATGGCAGAGGGATCAAGGTCTTGGTAAAGATGGGCACACTTCCTAGGTGATCTAGCTGGTCAGAAAGTGACAGATTTGAGTGGTGAGAGTTACTGGATGATAGCAGAGGCTGTTTCCAATTAGTCCACTCACAACAGAAACCCAGTTCTTACACAGGTCACATTAAGAGCTGAGCAAGAACATGGTCAAATAACCTAGGAGCGAGGGATGAAATCTAATCCTACCATGGAATCAGGGTGTCGGACAGGAACCTGAGATCCAGTCTCCTAACTTAACATGGCACGAAGAAGGGAAGGGATTTGGTGGGCAGGTCAGCACCCAGTAGTCCACTCAGTTAAATTGGCCACCAAGACCATTATGTATGGCTGCATGGGTGCATAATTCCAGAGGTGAGACTATTTATAGTTTGCCTGGAGTTGTGCAGTGTATAACCTGTACAACTGTATTGGTGACCCTATTTATAGTTGGCGGTACCATAATTGTAGTCCCCATTTACTGGTAGGAATGAAGATTTCACTAATCCAAGCAATGGGCCAGTTTCTACTCTGTATTGTCACAGGCTGCCACATGATCTGGAGAAGGCTGGGGCCACACTGGATAACTGACTTCTTGAGGGGGCAGTTGGGAACTGCAAAGTAAATGTTTCTTTTCTTTATCTCTGAAGCTCCTGAAGCCTTGTAGCTAACACTGTAAACCCCAAATAGGGGCAACTACATAATTTGCAGGTCAAAAATGAAACTGTGGGGGCACTTATTAAAAGTCCGGAAAATTGCCTTGAAAGGTGCTGTAATATAGGCCTTTTTCTTCTCTTCAGCAGTCTTTCTCTTGACTTGCCATGGGATTTTTAAAAATTGTAACGTCATTCTAAGTAAATAATTAAAACTTTAAGTTATTAGTATGAGTTTTATTGTCCATCTTTATATTGTCAAGACCAGTTTTAAATGTAAATAAAAGAACCTTTAATGCTTATGCAGAATCACCAAAATTACACAATTTCTACTTTCTAGCTCCTCCATGCTTATGTAATTTGTTCTTTGCTGAACTGTGGAGTCACTGCACAAAACAAACTTACGTGTTTTTATTTCATTCCTTGATACGTGCACATTCTACCAACACTCTCTACCTTCGGCTTTCTGATTAGTGAGGAAGGACTGAAAGGAAAAGGAGCAGTGTGCTGCCCTGTTTTCCCCTTTCCTTCTCTGTCATCAGTCTCAGCGTAAGCGGCTGCTAACACGGGGAAGTCACACGAAGAAGAAATGCTCTGAGAGGGCTTCTGCTTGCAGGTGTTTTGTAGGACACCACAGCTTTCCTTCTGCATTTGAAGCATGGCTCCTTGGTCCTGGCAGCCCCCCATCTCCTCCCCCTGTGCTCAACTGGAGACCTAACACACCCACTCTGTAAGTGCTTTGGACCTCACTGAACTCTTCCGCATCACGGGCCACTGGAATTCCGTGTTCATGAGGCATCGGGAGGCCACGTGCAAATGCAGCAGCAAGGAGCGGTGGCCCACGTGTCGCACCCCCTCCTCCACCCGCGGCAACCTCCACGGCCCCATCAGACTTACAAAGCACAGGTTCAGCTATGACATTAGGAAGGATTTGAAGATGGCCATAGCGAGCAGTGACCCGCCCTGGGGCCCATCTGCGTACAGGGACCCTGTGTGGTCGCCCAGGCCGCACGCCCACGAAGCTCACCCCCTCACAGGCACCTCAGGCCATCCCATGCCTGGCCCGTGGCCCTCAGCATCCCAGCCAGTCCTCTGCACTTGTGCTTCTTTTGGAAAGTAGCAAGATGGCCTGTCTCAGTTTGCCGGCTGCAGGCCACTCTGACAAAGTTCACACAATGGGTGGGCGTCCCATGGTTTCTGAGGCTGGCAGGTGTGTAGCTTTCTGGCAAGCCGGCAATCCTTGGGGTTCCTTGGCTTTCCCATCTTCTTCCTCTTCCTGGTTCTGGTTGACCTCTGGCTTCTCCCCGTGGCTGCCCTCTACATCTGAGCTTCATTCTGCTTACAAAGGTCTCTAGTAATCCGCATTAAGGCCCAATGTCATTCAGTTGGGTCATACCTTACCTAAAATAACATCTTCCAAAGATCCTATCCACAAAGGGTTCACGCCCACAGAAATGTGGATCAAGGCCAAGAACCTGTCTAAATCAGGGTGCATAATTCAATCGACACTCCTGGAGGTTAGGTCATACATTCTTCAGGCCAAGACTTACCTTAGCTGTATCTGCACCAACAGGATTTTACAATGGATTGTGGCTTGTTTGTTTTCTTTTCGAGTTGGGGAACTTCATCTCCAAACCAATTCTTAAATCAATGCAATATAAAATAAATGCGATATAAAACAGGCGCCATTCCAACTAAGGTGGGTGGGGGGCCAGAGCCCCACCCTCATTCTGTCTCACTGACCTGCAGGCATCTATGGCCCCTTTGAACCACCCCCAGGTGCATGGCTTAAACAAACAAACAAACAAACTCATCTGATCCTGGCAAATTTCATTTGTGTAATATATCAAGAAATTTTAATGGAGTCAGAAGTAATTTGCTCAAGATCCTACAGCAATTTCCAGACGTGCTGCGTCGCCTCCCCTCCACCAGTGGTTCTCAAAGCTTGGTCCCAGGAATGGCAGTATTGGCAGCACTTGGGAACTCACAGGCACGACGATTCTAGGGCCCTCACCCCAACCAGAGCCGGAGACCCTGCCATCTCTGTTTCAATAAGTCCTCCAGGTGATTCCAGTGCATGTCCAAGTTTGAGTGCCACTGGCCTCCATACTGCACTTCACATGTGTTTGAACCTTTCCAGGAGCAGAAGACCTGCCCTGAGCCGGTCTGATCTGCTGAGGGGTAGTTCTACTACTGTTTCCTTTCTTATCCTGAGAACCAGTCTGGTTCCCTGTGGAGGGTGTGGGGCAGGAGAGGAGAGGCTCAGAGGGGCGTGGCTAAGCCCCTGTGACATCTAGATTCCTCAGGCACATGCTCTCTGGTACCCCGCCCCCAACAGCAACCTCTAATGGGTATCATTAGCACCATTTTCCAGGAAAGGAAACTAAAACTCAGCCTGTCAGTCTAACTTCAAATTGCTGGTGGAGCTAGAGTTCCAGCCCCTGAGTATTTGGTTTTACTCAGAAATGTACCTTTCCCTATACAGTCCCCTGTGGTGGCAGCCAGTGCCATGCATCACCTGCCCAATTGCTACCACCAAAATGTGCCTGTTCTCTACCAAGCTGTGTCCAGGCAGAGCCTATTATTCCTTATCACTCTTCAGCGCAGGTGCGTTCCCAGCCCCATTGCACTGTGAAGCCACCTGAGGGGAGGACAAGTGGGGTGCCAAGGCCAGCTAGTCCCACAGCGGGAATTCAAAGCCCGCAGTCTAACCCAGTTAGAGTGTTGGACCCATGGATGTGTCCATTGCTTTATGTCTGTAACAATGTGTCTTGGAGTGTGTTCCACAGCTGCATGTACAATTCTGCCTCATTCTTTGTAACAGTGATCCTGTGTTCCTGTGTACCAACACTTTGACTTAACCAGTCCCCTCATGTTGGACATGTAGGTTGTTTCTGGTCCTTTCCTACCATAGTGATGGTTAGGCTTGTCTATAGTCTGTCTGTCTGCTGGCTGTTTCCTGGCCACTCTGACTCTAAGAGATCAAGTCTAGCCTACCTTCTCCACTCTTTTTACCATTCCGTCAGGTATTGTCTTTCTCCTGTGTCCAAATATTGACACTTCAACTAAATTTTCAATCTCTTGAGGACAAAGCCTTTATCTTCGCCCTCTTTGGGTGCCTTCCTTCCCCCTCTCCACCCAGTACTGAGAGGACACCAGAGAATGGGCCCCTCCAATTAAGCTGGAGCAACCAGAGGTCAGTGTAGATTCGTCATGGCAACCACAAGGGCAGAGGGGACCACACTGCTGTTGTGGAAGAGCACACAGCCCTGGGAATGTGACCATTGTTTCCCCAGTGTACCCCCACACCGAGGCTCCTCCTCCTGCTCTGTTTCCAAGAAACATGGCTTGGAGAGGCAGGAGAAAGAGCTGGGCAGCCTATGGCCATATGTCATGCGTGTGCAGGGCAGGGTGGGCCACTCTGGGACCATGGCTGTGTACGAGCACAGGCCCTGCTTTTGTGAGGGGACAAAAGGGTGGGAAGGGGTCTCAGGAGCACAGTGCGTTTGTGTCCACCAGCATCCGACCTTCTAACAAAGTCCTGGAAGATAAATTCTTCCCAATATGCGTGATGCTGCGTTTTACTTACATCATTTTTTTTTGAAAATTAGATTTGGAATAAATATCTCTGTATTATGTGCTTTCTTCATCAACAAGCTTTGCGTGGTCCTCAATCCCTCTTATTGTTTTACAGTGGAACAAGTTACCTCTGGCAGCGGCAACAGAAAATTTACAAAACCCCAGTTCTTCAATTCCATAATGTGGAAGGGAGAGAGGGAGGGAGGAAGAAAGAGAGAGAGAGAGAGTGAGGGAGAGAAAGAGAGAGAGAGAATGGATGCTTGCTCCCAGCTTCCTGGGACTGGAAGAGGCCCATCCTTCTGCTCACATGCCCACTGGCAAGAACTCAGCAACATGGGCCTGAAAATAACAAGGCACCCTGGGAAATGTAGTCTTCCTACATGCACAGGAGAGAAGGTGTGGGGAACACATGGCACTAGCTCCGTCGTCTTTTGTCCTTGTCAAGGAGCTATCTGAGACTTTAAAATAAGAGAAATGGGACATGGAAGCCTCTAGTGCATCCCCAGACCTGTGGAGTGCCCTTCAAAGATGTGCCTGCCCTGGATGTTTGTGTTTTTAGGCAACTCTGATTTTGCATTAATTCTCTTTATGGAGCCCATTGATTGTTCTGGAGGAAAAGGAAGAGGGAAGCCATTTCAGACAGTGGCTGTCGGTGAAGCCAGGCCCACTATTTTGATTAATGTGGCCAGTTAAGCTGAACAAAGAGATTGGACATCACTGGGTAAAATCAGTCACTCCAGAAGCCCCAGAGAGACCAGTTTCTGGATTCAAAGCAAATGAAAACTCCAGGTTAAGTGGGAGCAGTTGTGATGGTGGGGGTGGGGGGAAGGGGGAACCTACACAGAGAAAAAAGTCTCTCATCAATTGCTGTGGGAGTGGAAATGTATATTATGCTTTGGGAAAGCAAATCACCAATCTACAGTGCTAACTTTAAATTTCCCAAACCCTCTGACTACATCCATAGAAACCCTCTTACATATCGGAAGGAGGGCGGCGCGGGCGGATCCACCACACCTTTCTGTATGGCAGGGAAACCTTAGGGACCTTTGCTGCTCCCAGGTGTGAATGGATGCATTGTAGGCTCGCCATATCACGGATAGAACACAGCACATACAACTATTTTTTACAGATTTTTAAAAATTACACAGGATTTTAATAACCTAGGGAAATGCTCTTAATATAATAATAAATGGAAAATTATACATAAAGTATGTTTATAGAGTATGATCTCAGTTGCACAATATATAGCATTATAGAAATAATAATAACAGCAGTCATTGAACATATGTCTTGCAAGAATTAACCTCATTTAGTTTTACCCCAAATGTAGGCCATAGATATTAGCATCCCCATTTGATGGGCAGGGAATGGAGCTTAGACAGGGGAGCCCATTACTTCCGATCATACAGCTATGGAGCTGGGATTCAGATCTGCCCCCCAGCCCATGCTTTCAGTGGGCCATATTACCTGAAAATTTACAAATATTTAAAAATAAAAATGGGGAAGATGAGTTTCAGAATATCAATAAGTAGCGATAAACTTGGTGTGGTAGAAATGGCAACGGTTTTGGAGTTTTCGTCCTTATATTTTCTTTTATTTTCACAAATTTCTGCGTCAAGCATGCCTTACTTTTAAAATCAGGAGGCAAAACCCATATATTTATTTTACAATGGAACCTTGCAGCTTAAATAAATAAGCTCATTTAAAAATCTACCAATAGTAAACAAATAACTCTGCATGAGGGAAAAGGTGGACAAATGCACTAACAGAATAAAATGAAATTTGATTGGATTTTGAGACCTGCTTTCTATTTGCTATTTATGTTCCATATTTTATTTGTTGAGCAAACCTTTTAAAATAGGGAAAAAGGAGAAATAATCATGTTCACGATGCTATTCTATTAAAATGCTCTACTGTTGGGGATGCGGAAGGTGAAGTGGCATCCTCAGTGGTCTGGAGTGAGGCGGCTGGTTTTGCCCCATTTTATCAGCTGAGCACACCCAGAAGTGCCACCTCCCCTTAAACCCCACCCTGGCTCAGATTTAGCCAGAGTGCTGAGAGGCTGAAGCATTTCACATGGTGTCCTCAGGGGAGCTGGAGTCTAACTCCAGGTCGCCAGGGGCCAGCCACACGGAATCCTCCCCTGTGGAGCCTTGCTAGAGCACGGGAGGGCAGGACCCAGAGATGCCAACAGTGCTCCTGGGGCGGCCTCCTTCTGAAAACCCAACGCGGCATAAGGCGTGGTCAGGGGTCAGAGGCGAGTGCTTCCACTCTGAGGAAGTGCTCAGCCCTCCCTGGGCCGAAGGCTCTGGACCAGGTACTTCACCTGCAGCGTCTGAGCCGCCTCACTAGATGGCAGAGGCTATGGGATGTGACATTTCTAGAGGGTCTTGTACTGCTGCGCTTCCCCTGAGTATGAATTCTCCTCCTTCACTTCCTTCCTCTTGTACAGAGTTCTCAGTCCTTGGGCGCCAGTTAAATTTCCCTTGAGATAGTATGTTCTCTGTCACCCCCAAAGTCTCCCTCTTAGCTCAAGTGAAATATAGCTGGTCAAATCTCCAGAATCCTTATTCTCAAACAAAGCTGGATTTGAGGATTACCCAGGCTACGATAGAATGCTGTCATGTCTGAGAGTGCGTGATGGAGTGGCATGGGGTGCTAGGAGAGAGGCCTGGGAGAAGAGTGAGAGGGGTTTCTAGACTTGATACTTCCTGATAAGCTGGTAGCACCTCTGGACCTCAGTTTCCCTATGTGTAAAATGAGGGGGAGCAGGTGAATCCTTCTTGGCCAACTTCTGAGGGCAGTGGAAGGATAACGTGGATCCACGTGTATGAATGTGTTTGCAAGCTGGAGAATGAGTTTTGCAAACTGTTCTAATCTCTTGTCTACCTATGAGGTCCTTTTCGTGTAGTTATTGACATGTCTTTACAATTTTGAAAGGCCGCAAATGCCTATTTCCTTATCTTGATCTTTTTGGAATTTAACTGATAAATTTAACGGCTCCTTGAGAATTTCTGCATCACTTCCTCCAAGACTGCATTTCCCCATCCATAAAAGGAGGACCAGATACGGCGTGCTTCACAAGAGGTCCTAGGCTGCCCAGGTGATGCCTTTGGGCGTGTCTGGTAAATCTCAAAACTCCCTACAATGTGCAGGTGTTGGTGAGTATGGGTTACTAGGTGTAAAGTAGACCCCGCGTCAATAACTAGCGATGAAGTAAGTGTCCATGGGCTTCCTTCCTGGCACACGTACTCTCTGAGGGCCAAAGCTTCCTTCTGTGCAGGTACACAGTAGGCTTTCAAGACACACATGTGTTAAAAGTGCCATCAAATTAGAGTGTGAATTGTTTGGTCACTGTACCAGTTTGGCATTATTTATGAATTCCAAAAATAGATATTGGATTATGTTTGTAAACTGGTCTGTACCTGGGCATGATTAAATTATGATTAGGGCTTTGATTGGGCCACATCAGTAGGGCATTGAGTCCTTGTCCCTTGGTGGGTGGGGACTCACGGATAAAAGACATGGCAAAGGACAGAGTTGGAGTTCTGATGCTGAGTTTTGAGCTGGAGCCCGGGAAGTGAACACACAGGAGAAGAACACAGAGGAATAGAGATGGCTCCATAGACATGGCAGAAGCCCCGAGGAGAGAGATGGAGCAGTTCGGTTGAGAGTCTACAGCTGGCCTTGTAGAGATAGCAGAGAAGCTGAGCCCAGAAAGAAGCAAGCCCAGAGAAGAGAGGAACCCAGGAAGCCTGAACCCTCGCAGATGTCAGCAGTCATCTTGCTCCAACACGTGGCAACAGACTTTGGTGAGGTAAGTAACTTATGCTTTATGGCCTGGTGACTAGAAGCTTCTACCCCAAATAAATATCCAAAACCAACAGATTCCTGATATTTTGTATCAGCACTCCTTTGGCTAACACAGTCACTCTAATCTGTTAGTCTCCCTCCCACTAGTTAAACTGGTCATGTTTTTTTGTTAACTTAAACACGTTCCAAATTCTGCCTTAATTCACTCTAACATAGCAAACACGTTCCCACATTTCATACACCTCAGGGCAGCTTGGCTGTTACAAATGGATATTTTTATTTTACCTGAAGTTATTCTTGTTTGCTTTTTTAAAAACTGGAGGCAGTGACTCACAACCAGCCAGGAAATGGGGCCCTTCGTGTGAGTGGCGCTGGTCTAGCCTGCCCAGCTCTAGGATGTCAAGACCTGCCTGTTTCACAATCTCGGGCC
>JAKSZT010054523.1:3957108-3996729 GCA_026826555.1 Tolypeutes matacus
ATATCATATCATATCATATCATATCATATCATATCATATCATATCATATCATATATAATACTATATATGTGTACATAGGAAGCATACTCCTATAATATTCAGTATAGATTTACAGAACTTTGTGCTAGATAATGGATGTACTCGTTGGGTGAACAGCTGCCAACTTTTTTGTCTTATAGCCTTGTGTTTATATACTGGTTCTACCAGTTAATTGTTGTGAGATGTTAGGCAATTTACCAAATTTTATTGATTCTAAGGCACATCTTTAAAAAAATATTTTAACATCTGAAATTGCATCCTACAAATTGATGACATCTTACAATTAGAATCGTCAGCATATTTTTCTCTTTCTGTGGGACATAAAGATGCATCTCATGATGGATTGCATCTTAAATTCGATGAAATTCAATAGTTGCCCTTTCTGAATTTCAATTTCAATATCTGAAAAATCAGAGAAATCACCAGCATGGCATTGTTGTCAAGACTAAAATAATGAATGAATTTAGTAGGTTTCCTAGTATGGGGCACTCCATGAGACGCACTGTTGTTATATTGGAAGCACTTTATGAATGGGGGCTCTAATATAAAGGGCAGGTTTTCTGCTGGCAAGACTTATTCCCATTACATGGATGGCAATAGTTAGGCTTGGAAGGGTTGGGTTATTTTTCCAAGGCCAAGTCTAAATTCAAATACAGCATCTGTCTGAAATGCAGCATCTGTCTTATCCCAGAGTTTGCACTCAGCCCCACTAATGCAATGCTGTTAGATATAAAAACATTTTGTGTTTCATATGTTCTTCATGCACAAAGTGCAACCCATTGTTCAAAAGCCACAAATCTGTGTTGCGACTCCATAGCACAGAAGGAATGAGAGGGAGCCCCCAATACCCAAAGAATGCCTCCATTATGTGCTACTGACTCTGCATGAGTTTTACTACAAGGATATTTATCTCCAGGTACCTCCAAATGCTGTGGGTTATTTAATCACCTCAGATCCCTCCCAGTAATCACTCTGTATTGCATTATGCAAGTCAGCAGATTCTGTTCACTTTAATATACATGAGGAAGAAGGAGGGATATTTCTCATTGAAGGTTTTATGGAAAATTCTGCATTTATTGATTTTTCCCTTAAATCTTATTCTTTAAATACACCCCCATACACACACACACACATATGTGATGAAAATGATTGCTATGACCATGTTTGTTCAACCTAACAAAAATATAGCATATTGACAACATTATCTGTCATTCCCACATTTCACCTGGAGTAGAAAACTGTTTGATCTCAAAAGCCTGCAGACTACATCAGTTCAAGGGATATCTTTTATTCATACCCATTAAAATAAAAACAACCATATGCAAGGGTTTCTGCAACTTGGGAAAGGAAAAAATATGAAACTTGCTTCTGCTTGCAAAGCTTTGCACATTGGTTACATCAGCGGTCACTGAGCCGTGAGCTTTCCTGCATTTCTCTCGATCACTCATATGTTCAGGGATCACCATGGATCCGAAGCCTCGCTGAGCTGTCAATGACCTTAGAGGCTATCATTTTCCAAGGGAGAAAACTGAGGGCCCACGAATTTAGGGCTTGGGCAAGGTCAAGTGTTACATACACAGCAAGATTAGAATAGAATGTGTCTCTCCTGCAATTCCCAACTTGAATCCAGGTTCTGAAAGTCATAGGGTGTTGCCTTGGGGAAAGTTTCATTCTTTAGGCTTCTGCTTTCCCTTTTGGAAAATGGGGATAACAGCACTGACCTCACAGGCTTGTTGCAAGGACTAAAGGAACTAACATGCATAAAGATGCTGACCCAATGCTGAGCAGGGTTCCTTACACAGTTTGTTTTCTCTCCTTTTCTTTGCTTTTCCTTTTATGCAGAAACGGTGGCCTAAAGTGACACATTTGTGATAGATTTCAGGTTACCATGCAAACCGTAAAAATATCTGGGTTTTCTCTTTCTGTTCTCTTCCATTCAAAAAGAATTATCTCTTGCTGTTGACTGGTATTTTATCTTGAGCTGTCTTGGGAATGGAAGGCAGCATTGGCCTCGCTCCACGCCTGGGTGTAATGTGTCAACTCTGGCAACTCAGCATCTGGGGTCTTCTCAGAAGGCAGCCCGTCCAATTGCAAACCCATCATTTCTGGATTTGAGCAAACCTCCAAGTAGAGGTTTCTGCCTCAGCGTCCTTGATCTGGGTGGTCAGTAAGGCAGGTCTGACTCTGCCAAGTTGGAAAAAGTTGTCATTATTTTCCTTTTGGCCTTCTCCGTTCAGTGAGGCAAATGCACTGCTGACAATTGTTCTCTGAGTGGAGAGGATTATGTTTTATCATCACGCCCTGTGCTTCCTGATTGTCTCTGGGGCCACACACAGTGTCAACAGATGCCTAAGGCTTATTTTTCTACCTCCCACCAAATATTTCTAGCCAGGTCCATCATTCCAAATTGAATTTGAATATCCTTTAAAATCCCTTTGGGGATCCTGGCTCTGTAGTCTGATTAGCCAAAAATATGTAAAACATTGCCATTTAGTAAGGCCCATAGATTATCTCATTTAGATGTTACTGAAAGCATGTGGTATAGGGAATAAAATGGCACATTTATAGATTAGAGGGAAGCTCGTTATAGGAAGCTCAGAGAAACTCCTCGTTGCTTGATTAAATCATGCAACTACTAAGTAGCAGAAATGGAATCAGAACCCAGATGTAATCGATGTCCAAGTTGACGATTTATATCACACTGCACTCCCCTCCATATATCCTAATTTTTTTTCAAATTGGAAGGAAGATGACCCCCTTCTTTAAAAACAAAAGTCAACGGAAAAACTGGGATAGGGGCTTGTGGTGATGAACATGGCCTTGAGTAGAGATCTCAGCCCACAGCAGAAGCACAGTAAGCAGTTCTCGTGGTGGGTTAGCTGCAGGCTCTCAGCTACTCTGTTCACCGACCCTGGGGCTGCAGACTCTGAGCTACACTTCCCAGGGGACTGCACCCCCAGCTTCCTGCTGAGTTGTGCCAATGGAAGACATGGGAGAGACAGGAAGGTAGGAGGAGGCAGAGAGAACTCTGGTTTTGTGTGCACACCTGCGAGTATGCATTTCTTGTTCCTCCTCAGTGTTGCTCAAGCACCAGCTATTGGCTTTAGTCTCTACCCCCTTTGCCTCTTGCAGAAGTCGCCCTTGCACACCTCTCTGGAGAGAGAAGCAGTGGGGCAGTGCCGCCTTCTCAGGAGTCTGACACCACCTTGGGGCACTCCCAAGCTCCCTGGTGCAGGTATTCATCCCTCCCTCTTTCTTTTTGTTCTCGGAATCCCCCATGGTACTACTTCTTGTGGGTATTACCTGGTTGTTATCTCTTGGTTGTATCAGTTTCCTGTTTGCTCTTTCAGTTTTCCAACTCCTCATATTAAATACCCTTTGTTTGAGATAACTAATGTGTTTTCTATTTTCTTTGCTGGGTTGTGAATGAAAGCATGCCTGAATAAGTGTAAGGATCCGTTTGGGTTCCTAAGGAGTTTGCCAGCAAATGGGAGGGATAGCCCTAAACCCTACTATAATGCAGAATGGCATGAGTGCTAAATAGATGTATGACAGAGATGCAGTGAGGACACGGTTTATTGAGATTGAAACCTATTATGCAGAGGGTTTGATTTAATTATTGAAAGATGATAAGGGTTTTAGCTAACATGTGTTTTTATAGAGTCTAAAAAACAACTTAAAATGGGTAACAATTTTTTAAAGTTTCATTAAATCAATTTGTGGAATATGATAGGATTTATACCAATTCCTAAATAAATAACATCCAAGCCAAAGCTAACATCTACTGGGCACTTAATGAGTGCTAGGTACCATGTTTGGCTGTGACATGGACTAATCCATTTCACACTCACTCGAACTTCCCCTGATTTAGAGAGGATAAACCAGGTGTAGACAGTGGAACAGTTTGCCCAGCTAAACACAAGGTCATCGGGGCTGATTCCTTCTTCAGGCTCCAGGAAAGAATCTGCCCTTTGCCTCTTCCATCTTTTAGGGGCTGCCAGCATTGACTGGAGCCCCACTACCATCTACAGCCTTTGACCTTCCTTTTATTAGTACCCTTGTGATTATGTCAGACCCCCTGGCTAATAGAGAATAATCTTTCCATCTCAAAATCCTCCATTTAACCACATCTGCAGAGTCCTTTGCACTCGTGATGTATTCACAGCTTCCCGACTCAGGATGGAATAGCTCAGGGAGTGGGCATTTCCCTACCACACTAAACTTTATTACCACCTGGAGCATTTTCCTGGCATATTCAGGGTAAGCCCAGTGGGTTTAAGACCCTTCCCCTTGCCCCCTCCCTCCTGGGGTTCGGCCTCAGTTCCACAGGCACGGGCCCCGCAGTGTGGGAGGGCAGTGTCTGCCCGCAGTCCTCACCTGCCTGCTGGAGCCTCGCTGAGACGGCTGCACTCCCACCTGGTTCACTCTTCTGGAACTGCCTTTCACCCCTGCCCAGAGTCCGCTCCAGAGTCCCCAGCTCACCGAGTCACAGCCGTGCCTCTCCTAGCCACACAGGCAGAGCAGTGGGTGGCCCCTGCACCCCAAGGAGGAGACAGGTGTCTCTCAGGCCGATGGTCCTGGCACCCCCCCCCCGCCCCCGCCGGCGACCATGCTCTCCTCTCCTCTCCCAAGTGTGCAGCGCTTAACCCCTCCAGAAACGATGGGATCAAGTGCCCTGGGCTTCCCCGCTGAGAATTCGATTGCCTTCATCCATAGTGCTACAGTCTGCAGGGGAAGCAGGGCACGGGTGTACAATGGCACCTCCCTTTACTGTTTTTCTGTTTCTTTACCCCTTCTTCACCCAGAAGATATTTGAAAAAATGGAGCCAGAATTGGTCCCACTCGATAGTGCATATTTCTAAATCTTCATCTCACACTTAGACTACAACTTTCAGAACTCAAATGCCAAAAGGTTGCTATCTTCTTTTGGTTGCTTTGGCTTGAGTGAAAGGCGTTAGGATGGAGGAATCTTGTATTGTATGGGTGTGTGTGTGCCTGCATATGTGTGTGTAGGTATGTAGGGGGCCATCAGCTAATCCTTGGAAATATTATTCTACAAAATTAGCAGCTGCTCGTTGATTTCCCACTGTGTGCCAGGCACTGTGCTAAGTGTTTCACACATGCAGTTTTTTGCATCTAGCCCTCATGCTTGCCTGGCAAGTCTGTATTATTAGCCCCATTTTAGAGAAGAGAGATGTGCCCAAGGTCTTACCTCAGCGTGAGGTACAGAAGAAATTCAAAGCCAAGTCTAGCTGGCCACCAGACGTTTGTGCTCTTTCCATTCCTCTCTCCCATGGTGCACAGAAGCGATGGGGATGGTACTGAATTCCCCGAGGTCTGCAGAGAAGCACCCCAAGGCTCCAGGCTTAGCTTCTGCTATTGTGATGTCGTTCCTAAATCAGGACATAGTAGGAGGCCAGGAAGGGGCTGTGCATGTTTAAGCATGTGCTTTACATGTTAGCATGGAACTTAGGTCCTCACTCTGGCGGCGCTTTCTTTCAAATCCAGTATCGTTTCCACCTCTTGGGTGTGGAAGCTCAGGACCCATCAAACACACAGTGCTCCCATTTAGCAAGTAGAGGGAGTGGTATCCACCCCCAGTCTACCCAAATTCAGGACAGAATGAGAGACTAGTGATAGATTTCTTCCTGTAGGAGATGGGAGCCTCAGAAGGTTCTGGGCAGGCCAGGGGCATCTCCAAGTGCAGTGGGCAGCTCTGGTTGACTTTGACCATTCCAGTGTATGTTGGGACTACTGCCCTGCTGGACTCATCAAGAAGCCTCTCTGTGGCAAAGCATTCCTGCCCAAGGATTCCTGTTACCCTTTTCAGAACACACACACACACACACACACACAATCTACTCTTAAACAAAAGAATGATTGTGATACATCTTCTAACTAACTAAAAGTAACATCTTGACAATTTTAATTGACTAATTATACACTCATGGTCATCTTGAAAAGTGCCCATTTTGGGTCTTATGTCTTGACAACTGTACAAGTCCTCAGCTGGAAAATTGCACTGCAGAGACAGAATTTCAATTACTCTGACCTTGGGAAGTTGAGCGCTGAGATTTCCTTCTCACTGGGGTGCAAAGAAAGCAAAGGAAAGTCCCAGAAGGATCGGGGTGGCTGCCTCTGGAGCTAGATTGGGTCTCTGCCTGCTTCTGCCTGGAGGAGCCCAGGGATCTGCATCAGGAGTTAGGGAGCAGAGCTGATGCCACGCAGGTGGAAAGCTCACGCCAGCCAGGGTTTCTGTTTCATGTCACTGGATTTTGCCCTTTACGGTTGGAGGCTCTTTGGACTTGTCTTTCCTCCCCTCCTCTCTCTTCTCCTATCCGAATCCCATCTTCCAAACATAAAGGGGAAGTTAGTTTGCTGACATTTGCTAAGGACTGACTTTGTGCCTGATGATTTGCAGTTATTATTTCAGTAAATTCTTAGATTAACTCAAGAAATACCACCCCCATTTTATAGGTGCAAAACCTGAGTCTCGAAGAAATGAAATAACTTGCCCAAGGTCACCCAACAAGCAAATCCCAGCCCCCTGCAGTGAAGCCAGTTCTACCTGATTTCAGAGCCCCTTCTGTGAGTGGGTCCCTCTTGTACTTTCGCAGCAGCTCTGCGGTGCATCGGAACTAGACCATACCTTCACTGTGCTGCCAGCAATCTGCACAAGCCTCGGGGAAAGCTCCGGGGCAGCCCAGGCCTCCACTAGAATAAGTCCCCGAAACCCCAGCTGGTAGGTGGCTGAGCTTGGGTCTGGGGTCCCACCCAAGTCCCGCTCCATCTGGAAGCCCAGCTCTCTTGAGCTGGAGGGTTCCCAGAAGGGGCTGGGAGTGGGCAGAGTGGTCTCCTGTTTTTCAGGAAGCAGGAAGCCCCAGTGTGAGCCCAGAGGCTCTTGCAGGTGGGAACTCTCAGGTGTGCTCAGGAAGGCTACCACCTGCCCACCATCAGTACCAGTGCTGGGATTGTTTTCAGACAGCTACTGGATGTCCTTGAGCAACAGGTCCCTAAGATTAAGTTGCTAATCTGTAAATTAGGGAAAGCCACGATTACCGCAGAGGTTTGTTTTGAGAATTAAATGGTACTGCTGTACTCCTTCCTTCCTCAATAGTAGCTATTGTGCCAGGCAGTTTGCTAGCTTAGGGCTGTTCCAGGATGCTTGATTAAATCTGAATTTCAAGTAACAACAATTAATTTTAGTGTATGTCCCAAATATTTGGGGCATATTTTTACTAAAAAATTATCTGTTGTTTCTCTGATATTCAAATCCTGTACATAAATTTGCTAAATCTGGTAGCCCTCACTAGGTGCCAGGGAAGAGAGAGTAGAGAAGGCAAGAGATCTGATCCCTGCCCTTGCGGTGACGACACGTCTGTCTTCCTCCTGCCCACCCCCGTCCTTTCTTCTTCTTCACTGCAGACTCTCCTCCCATCACACCTGGGGCCTGGCTGGGGCCAGCCTTGTGCCTTCCATAGGCTGAAGCCAGCTTCTGCCAGTGCCAGCTCAGCCTGAGGCCAGGCCTACCTCCAGCCTCTGGGGCGGTGACCGTAAAGGACCGGACACCCTGGCTCCTCATAGGTCCCCGGGGCCAGTGACTGACACTATAAGGCACTACGACCCTGCAGCAAGAGCAGGAGGAAGCCAGCTCAGGACCACAGAAGGATGCTGGATGAGGCAGGCTGAGATGCCCACGTCCTGAGCCACGGAGCCTGTGCGTATGTCCCTTTCCATGGTAAAAGGGACTTTGCAGGTGTAATTAAGGCTCTTGGGACGGGGAGATTATCCTGGATTATCTGTGGGCCCTAAATGTAAGGGCAAGGGTTGTTGTAAGAGGGAGGCAAGAAGGTCAAAGAAGAAATATATGACAATGGAACAGAACTTGGAGTGAGGCACTTTGAAGAAGGAGGGAGGGCTCAGGAACCACGGGATGCAGGAACTCAAGAAAATGAGCAAAGGCTGGGAAGGGACCCTCCCCTGGAGTTTCCAGAAGGAACACCAACCTGCTGAGGCCTGGATTTCAGACTTCTCACTTCCACAACTGCATGAGAATAAATTTGTGTTGTTTCAAGCCACTAAGTGTGAACTAATTGTTAGAGCATCCATGGCAAACCAGCACACAAGGCAGCTCCTGGAGGCTGGACTGTGTGGCCGAGGCCCTGCTCAGGCTGGGCCGGGCCGAGGCGAGGGCTGCCCTGGGACATGCGCTCCATTACCCCGGGGCCTGGACCCACAGAGTGCCAGAGCAGCAGGGGTCTCCCTCAGGGACTGCGCCGGCCTCAGGCTGTCCACCAGAGGCTGGGGGAAGGAGCCGCCATCAGATCGACCACAGCTCCCAGGTGCCGCCCTACCTGATGCTAGGCCCTTTAAACCACGGCCTCTAATTCTCTAAACAAACACAAGGCAGTACCTATCCTAGGTAGGAATGTGAAAATTGAGAGTTCTAGAAAGCTGCCTGACCTCACCTGGCTTGTGGGATCTGTCTGTGTCCCTGTCCATGTCCCTTGACCGGCTGCAAGCTATATCTCAGCAAGTTGCTAGGCTTCCCCAAGGCTCGGGGTCCCAGTCTGTCACAATGGATTCCTGCCTTGAGAGGAATTTGGAAGACTCGTGAGGACGACGCAAGTCCAAGAGCTCTTTGAACTGCATAGGCAGTACCTGTGTGGAAGTTACTCCTGACTCAGTTTCAATCCGCAGTGGTGGCTCCTGTCACTCTCTGAGGGGAAGGGAGTGGCCAGTGACTGAACATGCCATTGAGTGCTCTCAGCACATTCTTTCTAGCCTGAGAGGCTCAGAGAGGTACAGCAAGAAGCCTGAGGTCACACAGCAAGCCAGGGACCCAGGGGACAGCTCGTCCCAGACCCTGAGCCCTGGCCGAGGCTGTGTACTCCCCAGGACACCCTTTCTCCCTGGACTTTTTAGCTGCCACCCAGTCCATCCAATCCTAAAGTGCTTCACTCCATGAAAGGCTGCCGTGTCTACACTGCAGTCCCAGAGCCCAGATCTCACTGCAGGCGCCCAAGAAAGTGCCCGCAATTTTCCATGGCTCAGAAACCTCACTGGGAATGGGAGTCATGGGGCCCTGGCCTTGGAGGACGAACACTTTTGATGTGGCCTTGACCTAAGCCCATCAGCCAGGCTGCTCATTCAGCCGCCAGACTTGGCTTTTCCTCACCGAATAAAGGGTCACTGTTCCCTGGCTGCAGAACCAGAAGCGCTTTTGACGAGTGCTGAACTTCAGCTAATAATCAGAACCAGACTTGGGGGGCAGGAGGTGGAATGACATGGTCTTTTGTACTTAAAAGAAACATTTGAATTTCACATTTGCCAAGTTAGAGAGAAAACCTCGGTCTCCTTTTCCCCCAGCAACCCCTCCCCAAGAAGCACCCCCACCCACCTCTACTTTTAAACCTTTTTTTTTTTTTTTTTCACTTTTAATATCTAAGAAACCCAACCCATGGCTGTTGTGCTGAGTGTCATTTGGCCTCAGGCTCAAACCACCGCAGAACTTGGCAGGACACGGGAGAGATGCTGGCCTTGGAGGGAGGGCGGCAGCTTTCTGGAGCCCCCGTAACTGGCAACTGTTGGGTTTGTAAAGGACTGCCCAAGCCGTGCTTGGCTCAATCCTGGACTGGGTAAATTACCCCTTTGCTTCTGGGAGCCCGGCGGCTGACATATGAATCTGGAGAGAAAATGGGGAGAACATAAGAAGAATGCATAGCTAAAGCTTTCTGCAGTCCCTCTTATGTGCCCTTGCTCACTCCGTGCTCTGAGCCATCATACCGCCCCACCCTCTCTTTCTTCTCTGCCCAGTTGCTCCTTCTCATCTCTTCTGTCTCAGCCTTGGTACCACTTTAGCATGGCGGGCTGGTCAGAGTAATGATTGCAGCCCAGATTTGGTGACGCCTCCCCGCGTCCAAGCCTTTTGATGCCTTCCCACACTGACTCTGGGCTGGGCCATAGCTCTGATTCTGGTGAATGAAATAATGGCATATATGATGCGAACAAAGACCTAATTATAAGTGCTTGTGCATTGAGACTTGCCTCATCGCAGCTTAGTGACCAGCATGCGAACAAGCTTGGACCATCCTGCTGAAGAGAAAGAGCTCAAACACAACAAAAGGCTCCAATCACCCCAGCCACCCAGCCGAGGTCATAACAAGCCAGCCAGTTCCAGCCAAAGCACCAGTTGACCACAGACTCATGAGTAGGCAATCGCAGCCCAGACTGGAGCTCCTCAACCAGGAAACTGCCAACCTAACAGACTATGAGCTAACTAAGTAGTGGTTGTTTGGACCAGCAAGTTCTGGGTTGGCTTATTACAAAGCACATCTAACTGATACACTTAGTCTAGGACGCTTACAATGACTAGGTCATTTGTACCTCCTCTGTACTGTACCACACTTGCTATAATCCCGTTTACTCATTCGGCATTTCCAGTAGACTGCAAGCTCCCATAGGGCGTGGCACATTGTAAATGTTCAATAGATACTTGTCAAGTCAAGCCAGACAGAGCTGGTTTTGAACTCCAGCTCTTTGTTACTGGCTTTGCAACTTTGTTTGATGCTTCTTACCTGTTCTGGGCCTCAGTTACCCCATCTATGAAACAGGGCTAGAGATAGCCCTCATGTTATTGGGAGAGCTAAATGAGATAATATGTGTATAGCTTGTCTAGGACTGGGTCCGACTAAACTCAACATGGTTGTGAAGATGCCAAAGAAAGACAGCCTGAATGTTTCTGCATACTTGATGATGTAAAACCATTCTCTTAATGGATACCTTCTGCCAAATTTGGTTGGCAGCAATTATGCATTCAAAGTGGAAAGTTTAACACTAAGATTGATCCCTGAATGCCTTAGCACTTTGGTTCCTTTTGCTCTTCTTTTGAATTTGGGTATATTTGCAGCCTCAAATACTAAGGCAGAAGCCCATATACAAACATACCCTATGCTCTCACTCCATCCCATGAGATACACCTCTCATGGGGAAAAGCATCAAATTAGTAAGAGAGAATAAAGGAGGAGAAGAAAAGGGGCCTCAAACACACTCACTCCATGCACTAAGACCCTAGAGAGAGGGATCGTAATTTACTAAAGGAACTGAAATAAAAAATGATTGGAGCCAAGGATGAGAGGGAAAGTTCCAGGAGCTGAGGCATGAGAGTTGGGCAGGGGATGGATCACACAGGGCCTTTTAGGTCATTTTAAGTACTTTTTTTCTTTATCCTTAGAACCATGAGAAGCTAATGGGAGGTTTTGAAAAGATCCCTCCAAGTTTAAGTCTAGCTCACATGGCAGTAAGTGGTCAGGACTTCTAAGAAAAAATGTCATTAAGTGGTGTGCTGTCTAGTTGCCTCCTGATTCTCTGTAGACAGTATTAGCCATTTGAACTACCTCTGCCATTTGTAAACCACATTTTCATGAATTATCCACTAGAGCCTCACCATGTCTTTAAAAGAGGAAAACAGCAGCAAGACCAACACTACAACAAGAACGTAGGATAACACTTTTGGACTCTCCCTGTGGTACTACTGTTCTAAGAGCTTTGTCACTGTTATCCCATTGCATCCCACCTAATCCCACCTAATCCACACAGCTAACACTTAGAGCGTTAGTGCCAGCAACTGCTCTAAGAGCTGTGTCTGTTGAAACTCATTGACTTTTCACAACATGGCTAGGGGAGTAACACAGTAGTCACACATTCAGAAAATGAGGCCCAGAGAAGTTCAATATTTTTCCAAGGTCATAGTTTGTGATCTGTGATTTGGATTTGGACAGTCTGACTCAGGAGCCTGTGTCCTTGAGCACCACGGATTTCACCCAAGCAATAGATTATGTCATTGCCCCCATTTTGTATATAAGGCCATGTGACATAAGTGGTAGAGCTCAGGTTTGACCCCAGGGAAGGTGAAGGCAGACCAGGCTCTTTATTACCACCTTATACACCACCTTCAGAATCAACATTTGACAAACCCATCTGGGCATGAATGTATGTGGGGATGAACACACATCTATAGACGTCATCCATGTGTGTATATGTAGTATACCTTAACTTCCTCATTTGTATATTTATTTGGGGTTCATGAAAGATAGTGGGAACTATCATCATTGAGTGCCCATCTTGAGCCAGGGCTGGTGCTAGGACCTGAGCAAAGGATGCCACTTCTGGGGTTTCCTCAAAATCACAAGCCTAATAAGTTACAGAGCTAGCCCCAGAAACCCAACTCCAAGTCCTCTACTTTATAATGCTTCTCATGGAAAAAAGGAAAGGAAAAGAAAATATAGCACATTGTATGCAAGCGACTCTATTGTGCTGCAAATTGGATCGTTAATATTCATAATAAGCATTCTCTGATTAACGACATCTCCAGACCTGAGCAGCATGGAGACGAGGCAGCAATGGATAGTCCATCCAGCCACCTAACTTGTCGTTGGTGCAGTTAGGTCTAAGGAGGGGCACTGCAAGCTGTGGAGCTCCAGCCAGCCTGGCCAGTTCATGCAGTGTAAGCTTCTGTGACTCACCCATTCACCACCTGGGTTTGCAGAACAGCCCATCTGTCTTTTCGTCCACACCTCACTCCTTACAGGCATATTCACAATACACCTTTCCAAGTGTTGAAATGTATGCAAAGCAACGCAGACCGCCTCCTTTTCCCAAGCTCAGAATGGAGGTTTGGTAATTCAGGTCGCCTCTGGAGGGCAGATGACTGAACTGGGGGGGTGTGGGGGTTTATTTCCATGTATTTCCATGGGATTTCAGAGGTTCAGAGGTTCAAAATATTCTATTTGTTAAAGACATAGTAATTGAACTATGAAGCAGCCATGGTCCCAGGGACTGGGGGTGTGGCGTGAAAGCATACACATCTCCTGCCCTCAAGGAACTCAGGTTGACTGAGGAGACAGATACTTGGACAGACCCTTGCATGAGGAGGGAACGAGCTCCCACCAACACCTGCGCCCAGCATCACTGGGAAGGTCCCAGAGCTCCTCTGTGGGAGGCATTATGCAGGGTTTGCTGGGGACATGCTGCTTTCCACCCCTGCAAGGCAGAGGTGTCAAGGTTCAGGTCTGAGTTTGGCCACCAACTATGCTTGGGTGGGAGCAAGGTGACAAAGTCCCCATTTGGGAACTTGCTCCCAGCTCTACCTTGTTTCGTGGCAATGGGCTAGAGACTGTCATGGAGCTGCTGCCAGAGCAAAAACCTGGGGAAGCAGCAGAGGAGGGAAGGGCACTGATTCTTCCTGGTTTGCCTTTTGGAGTCTTCCTGAAAACCCAGATGGGGAGATATCCCCCAGATGGGAGGCCTTGCAACTGAAGCAGGATTGAGCAGGGGTCTGAGTGGTTTCAGAACATTTGCTCTTTTCTCTATGCCTCAAAAGACCAGTGGCTTCCTGGAGCTGTAGCAGCAGCTCTTCAAGCCATCATGCCTAGTGTGAGGCTTTGACTTCTGAAAGCCCCTTACTTGATTCAACTCAGCATCCAGCCCCCTGCAAACTTTGTGTCTTTTTTCTGGCTGTGCCAGGGGGTTCTTTCTTTCGGGCCTGGTGCCACAGCCCTGGGACTATCTGGCTCACCAGCAGAGCGGCTCCTTCCGGCCTCACTGGTTTCTGGGTCTCTCCTCTGAAGAGACCCGGAGCAGTTTGGCCTACTTTGGAGGTGAACAACCTGAGCAGGAGATGAGAGGAAGTGATAAGGGCAGCTGTCTTCTTGGCCTCTGAGGGAGGTTCTCACGGTGCCTGAGGGGTGGTGGCAGCTGGGGTGGGGCTCCTGCCCCTTACAGTTAGTCACCAGGCTGGGGGAGGCTGCCCTTTTGTCAGTTGAGCCCCAGATGACTGTGGCAGATAAAACCAACCCCAGAGAAGGCTCTGCCTGGACTGGGTTCTGAGAGGTCCTTTACTGTCTCCTGGGGACTGCAGGAGTTAACTCATTCTGTTCTGGCTTATTTTCCACCTCTTCAAGCTGGGCCTAGGAGCACTGGCCTTCCTGACATATGGGGCACGTGCCCCAAGCAGGGACAGGAAGGGAATTGGAGATCACGGAATCCCGAGAAGCACTTGCTGACGCTGGTGCACAGTAGCCCAATTATTCCTCACCACTTCCAGCTATCATGGGGTTTCACATTCGGCCCTGTGTTCATTTTGGCATGGATAAATCTTTGCTATGGGGCTGTCCTGTGCGTTGTGGGAAGTTTAGCTGCATCCCTTGGCTTTCCACTAAATATCACGAGTACTCCCCAGGTGAGGCAATCAAAAACGTCTCCAGACATTGCCAAGTGTCTCGGTGGGGGTGGGGGACAATTGTCCTCAGTTACAAACCACACTGAGCAAGAAGTTGGGGACATCAGAGGTTCATAAACAAGATGGTTAAAGGACTTGGCCGATATCCCACAGCTGAGCCAGGAGTCAAAAACTGGTGTGTCGGACCCCAAAGGAAAGGACATTTTGTTATGCTTGTCTTTCATTGTCACAGCACTTATTGTGGGAATTCAGAGACTTCTGGCCTCTCTGAGTGCATTTCCTCAACTGTAAATGATAGCACAGTTATCTACCTTAGGGGCTAATCATGAAGATCAAATACGTTCATGGATGTGAAAATACCTGCTGTGGCGTCGAGTGGGTGGAAGATCCCTTCCCTTCTGAACAGGAATATCACTTTGAAAACACTTGCTCACACAGACACAGTGGGTCTCTGCCTTGTCTCGTTGGAATCACCTGGGCAGCTCTTACGAGTGTGGCTGCTGGGCCCCACAGGAAGAGACTCTGATTTTGTGGGTCTGGGTGAAACGTGGGCATCAGTAGTGCTTAAATTCTCTCCTGTGATTCCAATGCTCAGCCATGGTTGAGAGACCCTGATAATCCCTCCCAAGAACTGAAGTGGCTCCAGGACACATTCATGTTCTAGGGAGAGGAAGGAGGTCCAGCAATGAGGCAGCAAGGGAAATCTGTTTGGGCTTTGCCAGCTGGAGAACCCTAATTCACAGGAGTCAACTTTAGTGAAAATGTCTAAGGAAGGCTGTGCTGCCAAGAAGATGATGAAAGGTGGAGCTTCAAAGTCCTTTTTTGCAATTTTAAAGGATTCACCTGCAATATATACCATGCCACTCATCACTGAGTCAACTGATACTTGAAGTCCAAAAGAGATGAAATGTGACTCTTAGGGCAGACACCATAGGTAGTGAAATACTTTGTATGGGTTCTTAAAATTAATCCATAAAGAATCTTCTTTCCTTCCTCTTCTCTTCTCTTGTCCTCTCCTTTCCTCCCCTTCCCTGCCCTCCCCTCCCCTGCCCTACTTTCCTCTCCTCTCCTCTCTCCTCCCTCCCTCCTTCCTTCCTTCTTCCCTATTTCTGTCTCTTCTTTTTTAAGATCTATCTATCTATCTATTTATTTATTTACTTTCATCCATTTTTACACCCCTCTCCGTTTTTGCTGTTTTTGTGTCCATTTGCTGGGCAATTCTCTGTGTCCATTTCCTGCCCTCTCTTCTCATCTTCCTACTCCTGTCTTCACTGGGATTCAATCCTGGGAAACTCCGATGTGGGGGAGAGGCATCCTACCGCCTGTGCCACCTTAGTTCCTGGTTTTTTCGGCACATCTGGTCTTGGCCCTCCCTGTGTCACTCTCCTGCTACATCCTCATCTTGCTGCGTGGCTCGGCAGAACCTGACGGCTCACCCACGTGCGGGGCCTGGGGGGCTCACCACTTGTGGGGCCTGACGGTGCACCCGTGCATGGGGCCTGGCAGCCCATGTGCCTTCTATATATTTATTTTATTTTATTTTTTCCGGGAGGTCCTGGGGATTGAACCCAGGTCCCTCTATATGGGAGATGGATGCTCAACCATTTGAGCCACATCTGCCCCCTTGTTTGCCTCTTTTAATGCTGAGATGTGTTTTTTGGGGGAGGGGAATTATTGTCCATCTAAAAAATACAGAAATAAAGCTGCTCCTAACAGCAGCACACTGCAGACCCTAACTCCAGGACACTCAGGCACAGTTACTTTATTAAATTGGAGCATATTAGAAAGACAGCTCGATATAAAGCCATTTTCACTTGATAATAAAAGCATGTTTCTATATCATTAAATAATTCTTGAAAACATTTTTTTCATGGCTAATTTTCCATCCTATGTCTATATCTATATATCACAATTTTTCCCACTTCCTTTCTGTTAAACATCTAGATTATTCCCATATTTAAATGGGCATCCTTGCAAACATCTTAAAGCGTTCAGTTTCCTGAGGAAACATTCTTAGGGATAAGATTATTAGTACAAAAGACATTGATGACTTTGTTTCCTGACGATTACTAATTGCTTTCTATAAAAACAATGAGTGAACTTAGGGCCTAACCAGCTCCATCCTTAGCAACCCTGACTAATGTCATTAAAAAGTTTACAGTTTAAGAGCTTGAAAACAAATGGTACCTTATATTCTATTCAACTTGCCTTTGACTATTAGTGAAGATAATCATATGTCATATGTTTGTTAGTTACGTGAACACATCTTTTGCTATAGGAGTGCAATTTCCGTTTACTTTCTTTGCTTGGTTATATATTGGAATTACTTTCTTTTGACATATAAGCTCTCTCTTTAGAGTACAGGTATTAACATCTTGCCTTTACATTGCAAACATTGTTTCCCAGCTTGTTTATATCTTTTACATTTTGGAGTGTTTTAAACAATATTTATTGTCTCATTTCTCTCTGACATTTAAAATAAACCTATAATCATGGGGGAAACTTGAACAACAAATATAGAGATGTAAACTAAGAAACAAAATGTGTTTTGAATTCCACCAGAAGTAATCACTGCTATATTTTGGTGTTGGTCCAGCTCTTGACAGAGACACAACTTTTTTCATTTAAAATTGGAATTGTATAGCATATGTTACCTGCCTTTGTGAACATTTTCTTTGTTCACTCAATAGCATCATAACATGATATTTATTGAACTGCTATAAGCTATTCCATTATGTGGATGCAACATATCATATGAAATAGTTCCCAGTTATTTGGGATTCCAGATGCTTCAAAATGTTGCCCAGCATAAATATTGCCTTGGTGAACATCTTTCCAGGTATAGAGTTTATCTAATTATTTTCTTTAGATATCATCCTGGGAGTGAAATTGTTAGGTCCAGTGATCCACCCCTTATAAACTCATGATTAAAAATGACTAAAGCAGCCTTGAAAGTTGGGCCAACTTATCCTTTCACAAAAAGATGGATGAGAGTGAGAAAGCCTTAGAAAAGTCACAAGGTGTATAAAGGTTAGTTTAATGCTTCAACCTGGTGATGTTATGGGGTCTAATTATTTGGTCAAACACTAGCCTAGATGTCACTGTAGAGATATTTTGTAGATGAGATTAGCATCTATGATCAGTTGACTTTTTTTATTATTAGTTTTTTCTTTTTTTTAAAAAAAGATACTTAGATTACATAAATGTTACATAAAAAATTTATGGGATCCCCATATGCCCTGCTCCCCACATCAGCCACATTCACCCCCATTAACAACATCCTTCATTAGTGAGGTACATTCACTGCAATTGATGAACATGTTTTGGAGCATTGCCACTAAGCGTGGATTATAGTTTACATTGTAGTTTACACTCGCTCCCACATAATTCTGTAGGGTATGGCAAGATATATAATGGCCTCTATCTGTCGTTGCAATATCATTCAAGATAATTCCCAAGTCCCAAAAATGCTCTCGTAATACACCTGTTTTCCCTCTCCCTGCCCTCAGAACCTCCAGTGGCCACTGGCTCCACATCAATTTTATAAGTTCTTCCATTGCTAGAATCACAATAAATCTATAGAAGAATACCAATAAGTCCCCTCTAGTCCATAGCTCATTCCCCAACCTAGAGGATTCTGGGATGGTGATGCCCACTCCACCTCTAATTGAGAGGGGACTTCAGTTCCATACGGCCAATGGATGGGACTCGCTTGCTTGCAGTTATAGACTCTCTTGGTTCCTTGGTATGGTGGTTGTTCATCATCACCACCTTGTTAGTTTTCCTGGGTGAATCCAATGAACTGGAGAGTAAGTGTTGCAACTCCATTGAGGCTCAGGGCCCACTTGGCACATGGACAGTTGAAAGATTCAAGTCTCTTAGATGTACATCTACCAATTCCAGCAGCAACTGTAGTTTCAAATAGAAGGGACTGAAGAACCATGTGTAGGGAAAACACAACTGAGTCCAACTCTGTCACACTGGGGAGCAGAAATTCCAAAGTAGGGTCCACTGGCAGGGCACCAAACTCCTGAGCTATTCTGCCCTGACCATAGTGCCTGGGTGTCTCCAGAGTCCTCAGGAGCCCTGCTATTTAATGTGGTATTTACTTTGGCAGTCAATGAGATCTGGCTGAGACGTGCACAAAGCACAAGTGTAACCTCTAGAATGACCTCCCGACTCACTTTGAAGTCTCTTAGCCATATAAACTCATTTGTCTTTACCTTTTCCCCATTTTGGTCAAGGTCTTTCTCCAGTTGCATTGCTAGTTGGTGCTTGGTAGTAATCCCTCGGTGCCAGGGAGGCTCATCCCCGGGAGTAATGTTGCACACTGGGGGGAAGGTAATGCATTTATATGCTGAGTGTGGCTTAGAGAGAGGCCACATTTGAGCAACAAGGAGGCTTTTAGGAGGTAACTCTTAGGCACCCTATAATACTAGGCTAAGTTTCAATTTCAGAAGTAAAGGTTCATAAGTACAGTCATCAATATCAAGGGTCCATCAATGGACCATCCTCCTTCACTAGTTATTGCCCCTGTACTTGGGGGATTCTTGCTACTCCATCAGAGAACGTGGTAGAGCTCCCCAAGATGGGAATTCAATATTCTTTTGGTTATTGTGTGAATCTCCATCCACTGTACAATGCCTCTTGAACATTTGAACATATTTATATGCCTTATATGTGTGCCCAGGTGAACCTCCTCCCATGGACCCCCATCACTGACACCCCACACTAATGGTCCTCCCCTGCCACAGTTGTAACCGTTTCGTGATCCAAACCTTCTTCAAAAATAAAGCCAAAAAAATAGTTAAATACAATTAATAAGAAAATTAAATAATAATGATAGTTTTAAAAATAGGAAATAAAATACAAAAAAAGGTAGAAAATAAAAAAAAATTGGGGATAATAAAAAATAATGAAAAAATGTTAAAAAAAATTTTTTTTGGACATTTTGCCTTTCATCACTATAAGATCTGTTGTCCTGTGTGTACGGTGACTTTTTCTTACATTTTTTTCCCCCTAATGTCTTACTTTTTTCATTTTGTCTTCAAAGAAGTTTTAGGTCACAGTAAAGTAATGTACAGAATATAGGAGACTCTCATATATCCAACATCCCCCCCCCCCTTTTCCCCATTCCCCTATTAATAACATTTTATATGTGGTTGGTACATTTGTTACAACTGATGTACAAATATTGAAACATATCTACCAACCATGGTCAGTGGTTTACATTATGGTTTACATTTTGGACCACACACTTTTCTAAATTTGATGAAACTTAACATGGCCTGTATCCATCATTACAAGATCATGTAGAACACGTCCATTGCCCTCAAAATGCCACGTGCTCCATCTATTCTATTTCTCCCTCCCCCTCCCCTCATGACCCACGGCAACCACCAGCCTTCACTCTTTGCAGGACCAGATCCATAGCTACTTGCAACAACACTGAGGGCTTGACACACTGGTCTGTCCTCCCCTATTGGGCACTGCCCATGCTCTCGAGAGACTCCCGCCCCTCTGTTTGAGAGCATAGTGGACCTCCCCAGGATGGGAGCCCAACACCTTCCCGTTCATTATGTGAGTCTCCACGCACTGATAAAACATACTATGTCAAGATGAACACTCACACACTCCCTAGAAGTCTGCCCTGTCCCGAATGTGCCCTTTCCCTAATGCCCCCCACATCCAATACCCTAAACCAGTAACCCTACCTCACCCTTTTGCCAAAAGAGCATTCCCAACATTGTAGTTTCAACAACGTACCCACCAATCCCCAGTGCTCACCTGCTCCCTCCTCCAACCCTCCCCCCAGTTCCATAGACAGTCCAACCCCCTCTCCACACCCTACCCCACTTATATACCTGCACTTCCTAACCCAAGAGTATCACTGTACCACCTTCATGTCCCTCCTCTGCATAACTACACACTTCCACCTTATCATAGATTTTGCCCATATGGGCATTGGCTCACAGCTTTCTTCTCCATTTCTATTTCCTGTAAACCTAGAGTCTTCCAGACTCTAGCTCTGTGAGTCTGCCCAATTTGCTTAATTCATATCAGTGAGGTCATGTAATATTTGTCCTTCAGTGCCTGGCTTGCTTCACTCAACATAAGGTCCTCAAGATTCATCCATGTTATCCAATGTGTTAGTACTGTATTCCTTCTTACAGCTGAGTAATATTCCATTGTGTATATATATATATATATACCACAATTTGTTTATCCATTCATCTGTTGAGGAGCATTTGGGTTGATTCCAACTTTTGGCAATAGTGAATAATGCCTTTATGAACATTGGTGTCCACTGTTCATGTCCTTGCTTTCAATTCTTCTGGGTATATACCCAGCAGTGGAATTGCTGGATCATATGGCAGTTCTATAGTAAGTTTTCTGAGGAAATGTCATACTGTCCTCCAGAATGGTTGTACCATTCTACATCTGCACCAGCAGTGGATGAGGGTTCCCATTCCTCCACATCCTCTCCAACTCTTGTAGTCCTCTGCTTTTTTAATAGCTGCCAGTCTAATGGGTGTAAGATGATATCTCATTCTAGTTTTGATTTGCATTTACCTAACAGCTAGTGATTTAAGCATCTTTTCCTGTGCTTTCTAGCCATTTATATTTCTTCTTTAGAGAAGTGTCTTTTAAAATCACTTGCCCATTTTTTAAATGGGTTCTTTGTTTTTTTATTTTTGAAGTGTAGGATTTCTTTATATATGCAGAATATTAGGTCCCTATCAGATATATGGTTACCAAATATTTTCTCCCATTAAGTAGGCTGCCTTTTCACTTTCTTGACAAATTCCTTTGAGGTGCAAAAGTTTTTAAGTTTGAGGAGATCCCATTTATCTACTTTTTCTTTCACTGCTCGTGCTTTGGGTGTGAAGTGCATGAACCATTTCCTATTACAAGATCCTGTAGATGCTTCCCTATATTATCTTCCACGGTCTTTATGGTCTTGGCTCTTATATTTAGATATTTGATCCATCTTGAGTTAATTTTTGTATAAGGTGTGAGATGGTGTTCCTCTCATTCTTTTAGATATAGATATCCAGTTCTCGAAGCACCATTTGTTGAAGAGGCCATTCTTTCCCAGTTGAATGGGCTTGGTGGCCTTGTTGAATATCAGTTGATTGTACATGTTAGGATCTATATCAGAACTCTCTATTTGGTTCCATTGGTCAGTATGTCTATCCTTGTGCCAATACCATGTAGTTTTGACCCCTGTAGCTTTGTGTATGTTTTAAAATCAGGTAGTGTGATTCCTCTGATTTCATTTTTCTTTTTCAATATGTCTTTTGCTGTTTGGGGCCTCTTGCCCTTCCAGATAAATTTCATAGTTAGGTTTTCCAATTCAATAAAATGTGCTGTGGTGATTTTTATTGGGATTGCATTAACTCTGTAGATCAGTTTGGGTAGGATAGACATCTTCATGATATTTGTTCTTCCTATCCATGAACGGGGAATATTATTCTATTTATTTAAGTCTTCTTTGATTTCCTTTAATAGTGTTATGTAGTTTTCTATGTATAAGTCATTTACATCTTTAGTTAAATTTATTCCTAGGTATTTGATTCTTTTAGTTGCTATCATAAATAGGATTTTTTTTCTTGATTTCCTCCTCAGATTGCTCGTTATTGGTGTACAGAAATGCTACTGATTTTTGCACATTGATCTTATACCTGTGACTTTACTGAACTCAGTTATAAGCTCTAGAAATTTTGTTGTAGATTTCTCAGGGCTTTCTTTGTATAAGATCATGTTGTCTGCAAATAGTGAAATTTTTACTTCTTCTTTTCCAATTTGGATGTCTTTTATATCTTTTTCTTCTCTAAGTGCTTAAGCAAGTACTTCTAACACAATGTTAAATAGGAGCAGTGAAAGTGGGCATCCTTGTCTTGTTCCAGATATTAGAGGGAAAGCTTCTAGGATTTCTCCATTGAATATGATGTAGCTGTGGGTTTTTCATATATATCCTTTATCATTTTGAGGAAGTTTCCTTCTATTCCTATATTTTGTTGAATGTTTTTCTGCATCTATAGAGATGGCCATTTGATTTTTTTCTTTCGATCTGTTTATGTGGTGTATTACATTGATTTATTATTCTTATTTAATTGCATCTTCTCTCTTTTTTTCTTTGTTAGTCTAGTTAAGGGATTGTCAATTTTATTGATCTTCTCAAAGAACCAGCTTTTGGTTTTATTTTTTCTAGTGCTTTCTTATTTTCAATTTCATTTAAAATAATCTTTGTTATTTCCTTCTTTCTACTTCCTTTGGGGTTAGTTTGTTCTTTTTCTAATTTCTCCATGTATGCACTTAAGTCTTTGATTTTAGTTCTTTCTTCTTTAATATATGCGCTTATGGCTATGAATTTCCTCTCAGTACAGTTTTTGTTTCATCCCATAGGTTTTGATATGTTATGTTGTCATTTTCATTCGTTTCAAGGTAGTTACTGATTATTTTTTGTGATTTCCTCCTTGACCCACTGTTTGTCCAAGAGTGTGTTGTTCAACTTCCATATCTTTGTGTCTAATCTGGTTCTCTGCCCCTACTGATTTCCAGCTTCATTCCATTGTAGACAGAGAAATTACTTTGTATAATTTCAATCTTTCTGAATTTATTGAGAGTTGTTCTGTGCCCTAACGTGTGGGTCTAGCCTGGGGAATGATCCATGAGCACTCAAGAAAAATGTATATCTCACTGTATTTGGGTGTAATGTTCTGTATATGTCTATTAGGTCCAGATCCTCTAATGTATTATTCACAGTCTTTGTTTATTTATTGATTCTCTGTTGAGAAATTCTGTCTAATGGTGATAATGGTGTATTAAAGTCCCCCACTATAATGGTAGAGGCATCTGTTTCTCCACTTAGGTTTTCCAGTGTTTGCCTCATCTATTGTGAGGTGCCTTGGTTAGTTGCATAAATGTTTGTGATTGTTCTTTCTTCTTGATAGATTACCTATTTTATTAATATCTAGGGTCTGTTTTTGTTTCTTACAATAGTTTTGCATTTAATGTCTATTTTGTCTGATATTAGTATAGCTACTCCCACCCTTTTTTGGTTGTTTGCTGTAGAATTGTTTTCCAACCATTCACTTTCAGCCACCTTGCGTCCCTGGGTCTCAGGTGGGTTTCTTTTGGACAGCATATAGATGGGTCATATTTCTTTATCCATTCTGCCAATCTGTGTCTCTTGACTGATGAGTTTGATCCATTAACATTTAATGTTATTACTGTAAAGGAATTACTTACATTAGCCATATTTCATTTGGGTTTATGTATGCAATATGTTGTCTTTTTTCTCTTTTTATCTTTTTAGTTGTTCTTACACTCTGCTCCAACTCTCTCCTGTTTTTTCCTGTTCGACCTGCAGAACTCCCTTTAGTATTTCTTGAAGTGCAGGTTTCTTATTGACATACTCTCTTAATTTCTGTTTATCTGTGAATATTTTGAACTCTCCCTCATTTTTTGAATGCCAGTTTTGCTAGATAGAGAATTCTTGGCTAGAAGTTTTTTTTTCTTTTAGCACCTTGACTATGTGATACCAGTGCCTTCTTGCCTCCATGGTTTCAGATGAGAAATCAGCACTTAATCTTATCAAGTTTTCCTTGTATGTGATGGCTCTCTTTTCTCTTGCTGCTTTCAGTATTTTCTCTTTGTCTCGTGTATTGGACAATTTGACAAGTATATGTCTGGAAGAACATACTGAAGAAATTGTAAATGGACATAAAAAGCTAACGGATATGATGGTGATGAATGGCACAAGAAAGAAATCAAAAATACACTGGAAGCACATAACAGCGGATTTGAACATGCAGAGGAAATAATCAGTGATGTGGAAGACAGTACAGCCGAAATCAAACAGATGGCAGAACAGATAGATAAAAAGATAGAAAAAATCCAGCAGGGACTCAGGGATTTGAATGACAGCATGAAATGCACAAACATATGCATTACAGGCATCCCAGAGGGAGAAGAGAAGGGAAAGGGGACAGAATGTGTGTTGGAGGGAAAAATGGCTGAAAACGTCCCAATCCTATTGAAGGACATGGATGTACATGTCCAGGAAGCACAGCACATCACAAACAGTATAAATCCTAACAGGCCTACCCCAAGACATATACTCGAGTAAGAAGTGCAGAGGAATAAGAATAAAAAATTGGACAGCAAACAATAAGCTGAGAAACCGAATAAAGAAAAATATATAGGATGAATTAAAAGGCCACAATGATGAGAAGAGAGGGAAAGAGAAAATAAAAGACAAAGAGGAAAAAAGTAAAAAAAGAAAGAAAACAGGCAGAAAAGGAGAAATAAAGAAGGAAAATTGAAGACCAAACAAAAAGAGGTGGACTGTAAAAGCAACAACAGAAAGCAGAAGATAGAATGATGAAGGAAGGAAAAGAAATAGCATAGGTAGAAAAAAATTGGTAAAGAACAACAACAACAAAAAAGGGAAATAAAGGAAGGGGGAAAACAACAAAGAAGAAACAAGACACTAGCCCCTGATTAAAAAAGGGGGGGGTGGGCAAAAGAGGATAAAAAAGGAAAAAAACCAAACAAACAAGCAAACAAGCAAAAACCCGGGAAAAACAGCCTTCCCTCTTAGGCCCCTGAGTTGCTTCTCAGGCTGCTGGTGTTCATCAATGCATCACCCTGCAGCCTGCCCTCTGCAGGTATTGAACCAGGTTTTAGCAAATAAACTAAGGTAAATTGGATTCATGAGATCCAAGAAAAGGTTTTAGCAAATAAACTAAGGTAAATTGGATTCATGAGATCCAAGAAAAAGCCTTTTTTAAGAAAAATAAGAGATCCAAGAAAAGCTAATACAAAACGAATGTCTATGTGTTCCCTGTCCTAAAGTGTCAGCTGGATGTCTGATAACCCGGTAGACCAATTCTCTAAGAAGAGCTGGGAATCATACCAGGGACCACGGATATTCAAAGTGGGAACTCCTCCACTGAGCTAAACTTGCTCCTAGGGTCAGTTAGCCTTTCAGAAATCTATCCACCCACTTTCCTTCGGGCATGTTAGAATCCTTGCCTTTGGCCAGGGTCCTGCTGATTAGGCACCTGTATGTCCCCACCCCCTTTCTATTTTAGTTGCTTTCTCCTCCAAGACAGCTGGGCATGACAGCCTGTATGAGCAGATACCCCCTCCCCACTCCTGGTCAGGTCAAGGTCCCTTCTGAGATTCAAAGGGGACCTTGGTGACCTAACTCACCACAAAGAAACCACTCTCCACTCTCTTCCAGACCCCTCCTCCTCCCAGGGGACCCTAAACAGACTCTTGAAAGCTTATTGAGGCTTTCTACTGCCTGCCTCCCTTCAGGGGGTTGGAATTTTGATAGTTTTCAGTGCTAGACTAGCCAATTGCTTATTTTGCCTTTTTTTTTTTTTTTTTTTTAATTAATCTCAAATTATGTTCTGACACATATTTTGTCAGCAGGAGAGGAGCCAAGTGGCAGTCCTGCCTGGAAGGATGACTGAACATACAGAACCCAATGTGGCTAGTTTGTGAAACACCGCAAAGGGAGAAGAGAAAGCAACTAATGTCAGCTGAGCTCTTGCAACCCTCCTGGGCATTGCATGTCTGTTGACCGGCAGACTCCGATTAAGGACCCAGCAGGTAAGTAGTTAAGTGATGCCATTGGTCTTTATGCAGGCAAGGGAGGTTCAGGAAGCTCAGGTAACTTCACCAGTTACTAAACAGTAACTTGAAGAGGCAAGATTCCAGTATTGGAGAGAGTTACTCCACGGTCCATGTTATATACTCTTTACTCTCAACGAAGCTGCTACCAAAGACATGAAAGAAAGATAAACTAGAAAGGAAAACTGTGGATATGGAGGGTGAGTGGAAGAAATAGAGGAGAGAGAGAGAGAAAGGAGCCACGAGACCCATCCACATCTACAGATTTTATCTCCATGTTTTTCCAATCCACTTTGGATTCAAAATTTGTCAAATATTTGACAAGTCAGAAACTCTTCTGCAGCTGCAAATAAGAAAGCAGTTCACACCTCTCAAGGAGAAAACATTCACTATTTTCGTCCGAGACCTGGACAAATGAAATCCATTCTTCGAAGTTAATGTTTTCAATGATCTTTGGGGCTTTGGTTTGATTCAGTGTTGGAGTTGGGGACTTGTGTTGTCCAAACCAATTTATCCATGGTGCCAAATTTCATTTGACAATAGAGGAGGGAAATCTATACTCACGTGTTTCAGAAAGGCTGTCCTTTAAGAATGCACACTTGATGGGTTCCAGGGACTCCGCAGGTTTCCATTCATTACTCTCAGGTCAGAAGGTGTTGGGAGAAGCTCTTCCATGTCAATGCTTTTGTATTTTAGAGGGAGATCATGGGATGTGGTCCCCAGGAATGTCCTTATCCTGGGACTCAATTTTTCTCTCATGTTTCCTATCCAGAAAATAGCCATTAATTAGGGAAAAAAGCTAGAAAATACTGCAAACAGACCAAAGAACTGGTACAAAGCCAAGTGAGGTCCATCCTCCAAACCCACTCACTTCCTTTCCCACCAGGTTTTCTTAAGCTCAATTTTCAGTCTTCCATACTCTAAAAAATACAACCCCGAAATAAATAAGAGGCTACCATAGGCAGGCAGCACGGGGCAGTAAAGCACGGCAGATGGGTAGTCCGCAAGCCCTCTAAATAATCCTCTTAATGAACAAGGATGACAATGTCACAGAACAGTGGAACTCGGCCATTTAATTTAGGGACAAATAGCCCTGCCCACTGCAGTAGCTAAAACAGTCTTCTCGTTACATTATAGTTCAGTAAAATGAAAGCTTTTCTCACAAATGAACCAGGCCAGGATGAAGGAAGAATTGTAAATAAAGGAAGGGGAGTACCTACCATTATTTTTAAATACGATTTTTATTTTAGAATAGTTTTAGTTTTACCAAAAAAGTTTCAAATTTCCCATAGATCCACTCTGTTTCCCCTACTATTAACCTCTTGCATTAGTGTGATACTTGGGTCACAAGTAATGAGCCAATGCTGATGCACTACTGTTAAACAAAGTCTCTCCTTTCCTCAGATTTCCTTAGGTTTCACCTAATGGCCTTTTTCTCTTCCAGAATTCCATTTGGGGTCCCACATTCCATTTAGTTTTTATGTCTTCTTAGGCTCCTCTACACTGCTGTGTTTCTCAGACTTCCCTTGTTTTTGATGACCTGGCCAGTTTGGAGGTCTTTTGTAGAATGTCCCTTAAATAAGGATAGGTGTGATATTTTTTCCATGATTAAACTGGGATTATGGGTTTTGTGAGGAAAGTCACAGGGGCAAAGTACCCTTCTCATCACACCCTATCAAGGGCACAGACTGTCGACCTGGCTGTGGTGGTGTCAGCAGGTTTCCCCACCGTCAGGTTACTCTTCCCCCCTCTCCATACTGTCCTTTCTGGAAGGAAGGCACCATGGACAGCCCACACCTCAGGTGGGGATATGCTCCACCTTCATGCGTGAGGAGTACCTGCATGAATTGTTTGGGATTCTTCTGCATGGGAGACTTGTCTCTTCCCCCCCCCCCCCCGTTTTATTTTTTTCAGGAATTTATATGAGTGTGGACTCATGGAGACTTATTTTACATGTTGGGTTATATTCCATACCACTTTATTTTTTGTTGTTTTTGTTGCTTAAATCGCTTCAGTTTTGGTCACTGGAAGGTCTTTCCGTCAGTTCCTGTGCCCTTGGGATAGACCCTTATCCTTTCGTTTGCTGAGAGCTTCTTTGTGTCCTGCCACTACAAGACAGTCAAAGCTTATTGCGTGTCTCAGTTTTCCAAAGGGCTGCCAATGCAAAGTACCAGAAACAGCTTGGCTTTTTTTTTTTAAACAAATCAATTTTATTGATACATGTCAATAAAGCATACAATTCATCCAAAGTGTATAATCAATGGTGTTTGCTATAATCACATAGTTGTGCACTCATCACTTCAATCATTAGCAGAGCACTTCCATTATTTCAATAATAATAAAACAAAAACCAGACAAACAGAAAATTCCTCACCTTTCAATCTCTCTATGCTTCCCCCACTGTACATAGCTGCTGTTTCTAGCTATTCTAGCCAAATTGTGTGATCAGTGTGTCTTTTGGTATAATCACAATGTCGTACAGTCATCATCTCAAAAATTTTAGAACAATTTCATTACTTCAAAAAGAAAAACTCTACACCCCTTAGCAGTCCTTCCTCAGACCTACATAACTACTAATCTTCTTTCATCTTTATAAGTTGATTTTTATTTACATTTTATATAAATAGAATCACACAATATACGTGTCCGGTCTCCTTCACTTAGTATAATGTTGTTGTTTTTTTGTCTGATATTTACATTTTGTACTATTAACTTACATTTGTTCAACTTCAAAGAAAAACACTTATATACGCAATTCTACCCATATTCATATTTCACATTATACATTTATATTTCACATAATATATTTAGTTCATAATAGGACAAACATACAGTATTTGTCCTTTTCTGTCTGGCTCACTTCACTCAGCATAATGTCCTCCAGGTTCATCCATGTTGCCATATGTTTCACGACTTCATTTCTTCTTACCACTGCATAATATTCCATCGTGTGTCTACTTCACAATTTATTTACCATTCTTCAGTTGATGGACACCTGATTTGTTTCCAACTTTTGGCTATTGTGGATAATGCTGCTATGAACATCGGTGTGCAGATGTCTATTTGTGTCACTGCTCTCAGTTATTCTGGGCATATGCCTATCAATGGTATTGCTGGGTCCCATGGCAAGTCTACAGTCAACTACCTTAGAAACTGCCAAACGGTCCTCCACAGTGGCTGTACCATTCTACATTCCCACCAACAGTGAATAAATCTTTCCTATCTCTCCACATCCTCTCCAACATTTGCAGTTTTCCAACTTTTTAATAGCAGCCAGTAGTTTTGATTTGTATTTCTCTAATCACTAGTGATGTTGAACATTTTTTCATGTGTTTGTTCACCATTTATATTTCTTCTTTGGACAATTGTCTTTTCACATCTTTAGCTTTTGTAATGGGAATTTTATTAGGGGAAAATCTCACAGTTCTGAGACTATGAAATATCCAAATCAAGGCACCATCAGAGATGTTTTCTCACCAAAATCAGCTACTGGTGATCCTAGCATACTGCCATGTGGCAATCAGGCAAGAGAGTGGGTCTGCCAGTCTTTTTCTCTACTTTCTCCTTGAACTCATTTTTGGCCAGTAAGTCATCTCTTCTTAGGCCTTGGCTCTTTTGAGTCTCTTAGGGTTTCTCTCCTTAAGCTCAGCTGTGGGCGAACCTGGAGTCCTCTCTCTTTACTTTCTCCTTTCTCTCACATGGCAGGATCAAAATGGTGGCTTCCTTTCTCTGTGTGTGTGTCTCTCTGTGTTTCCATTTATATAAGAACCAGGAAGAGGGCAGAGACCCAACCTGAGTCACGCCTCATGCCTCACTGATGTAGTCCAATCAAAAGCAATCTGATCAAGTGATCTAAAGTGAATCTAATGCAATCAAAGGGTACCACACCCACAAGAATAGATTAGTTGAAGACTATAATCTTTTGGGATTCAAAAAAAGAACTTCAAACTGTCACATTGTGTATATTCCCTCTTCCAGCCCTAGATTCTGCCATTTCTCCATGGAGCCCTGGTTCCTTTTATCAGAGAATGGTATTAAAAACCAAGATCCATGCATGGGGTGTACTCACTGCTACTGGGATGTCATGACTCCTAGAAAACCTATTACTTTCAAAAGATGTACATTTAAAATGGTTTTAAAAAAGAACACTCTTATACTTAAAGAGTTAAATACTTATCTGCTTGGGGAAAAAAGCCTACCTGGAGTGATTGAATATTTGCTAGATGAGGAATGGGAATATCTTGGTTTAAATAAAGACTACTCAAAGCCTTTGAATGCTGGCAGATGAATTTAAATAATCACTCATTATATAGACTTGGGCAACTTAATTATCTCTCTGGTTTTTCATTTATAAGTGGGAACAATCATATCTAACTATTTTTACTATTTTTAGACTGGGCATAATCACATGTAGAAAGTGCCTAGATCAGTGCCTCTCCATAGTAAACAGTCAAGAAATATTAGTAACTCCCCACATCCTAGCTTTTGTTACCATATTTCATATAAATAATCATTAGTGAACATGTAAGCATTTAATATGAGTATGGTTACTTGGATTAACACATTTAATCCTTGTAACAACCCTAACAAGTTGTTACTATTACTATCCCCTCTTTATGGATGATAAAACCAAGACACAGAGAGTTTCTGTTACTTGCCACTGTGACACAGTTGTGGAGCAGGGAGCAGGGTGTGCTTGGGCTCTAGCATCCATTATTTCATTCATTATGGTAAAGGGTGATCATGGAAGAACCAGACACTTTAGTTGTAAAATAGAGTTTATGATATCAAATCCTTAGGCTTGTTGTGTAGCCCCAATGTATCCATCCATCCATCCATTCCATGAAAATTTAGAGAGCACTTTCCATGTGTCAGAGAGTATGTAGATCACCCAGCACGGGATAGAGTTAGACAAAGGTGTGATCTTCTGAGAAGACACAGCCCCATGGGAGCATGGCAGAAATAAGTTCAGAGGAGGTTAGAGCCCAGAGAGAAGAGACCGTAGAAGCCACCCTATCACTCTTCTGTATTGTCTCCCTAATTTCTTATCAAAGTACTTATCTGACCCTGCAAACCCACTGGGCCTGGGAACTCACTCACCACTCATTCACTTCTAGGGGGAAGTCTGATCCACCTGTGGGACAGTTTGAAGCTGGGTAGGCCCCAGAAGATCATGACCTTAGAGCTAATCCATTCCTGTGCATGCAAAACTATTTTATATGGGGCCTTTTGATTACATTCAGTTGGGGGAACCACCTTTTGATTAGATAACATTGGTAGGGCATGACCCAGGGTGGGTCTTAATCCTTTGACTGGAGTCCTTTCAAAGGGAGGAATAAAAGCCTCAGACAGGGGAAAAACCTGTAGAGACAGAGAAAGACCAGAGGCTGAGAGAGAGGTCCTGAAGGTGTGAGGCTGGAATCAGTGGAGCACAGACGCAGGGAAAGAGGCCCCCGAGAGGCCAAAAGAGGTGAGGCCCAGAGGAGAGGGAAGAGACCAGCCATAGGCCTGATCGCCCACAGCTGAGCTTGGGGAGAAAGTGAGCCTGGAGCAGAAGGCAGCCTGGCCGAGCCACATTATGCCCTGCCGTGTGCCTGACCTCCCACACCTGAGCTCTGAGAGAAAGCTTCTTAAGATGACCCTGCCCTGTGCCTGGCCGCCCACAGCTGCACCTGGGTGAGCCAGCATCTCTTGATGATGCCTTGATTTGGACACTCCCATAGCTTTTAATCTAATAAATTTGCATTATAAAAGCCAACCCATTTCTGGTATATTGCTCCCAGCAGCTTTTAGCAACCTGTAAACAGATCTGCTTTCTAGAAAGTTCTTCTTTACTCTGTGCTCATCTCCTTGTAGCCTGGGTCTGTGGCTCTCCGTGAATCCTACTGCGCTCGCACAAAATCATCTGATTCTTCTTCCCTTCCCATGGAGGTGTTTTGAGATACAGGAAGAAGGGTTTCCCTGTATCTCTGCGCTTCAGTTTCCTCACCTGTAAAATGAAGATGATACAAGTACATAACTGATAGGATTGCTTGTGAGGTTTAAATGAAACAAAGGCAGTGAAGAACTTAGAAATGTGTCTGCTTCATAATTGAGTTAGCGCTTGTTAAATGCCAGGATTAGTATTACTCTACCCCAACATCTGCCCTTTCTCTTCTCCCCCACTAGCAGCTCTTACCTTTTATGAAACAGGTTAAAACTCCTTTAAAAAAAACAAAAACAAAAAAGAAGTGTATTGGTGACATGGTTTTAATTTGCTTTGTTATTTTGGTTACTCACCATTCAACAGTTTCCGGTTTGTCTGGAACCTTCCCCATGTAGCTCTCACAATGACACATCATGTGAGTATTGCTATTTCCATTTCATGACTAGGAATCTGACTCAAAGAGTAGAGAGTTGCTCAAGGTCACACAGTCTGGATTTGAATTCAGGTCTATCAGACTAAAAAGTCACAGTCCTTTCTGCCACATCAGGGCTCTGAATAACTTCTTTGGAGATAATGTATCTCTATCAGAAGGTTGCAGGCTCTTTGACAGCAGATGCCACTGCTGACTTGGGAATCAGTGTTTCAATTCAGTTGGTGCTTCTTGTACTTACCTATACACACAGCCTTGGGGGACACTCAGGGAGGACATTTAGGATGCCATAGGTCATAAGCGGCTCAAGGTCCAGTGAGAGACAGACACACACAGACCACCGGTATCTGGGCTGTGGCCAACAGCACGGCTCCTGCAGCTGTGCTGGGAGGGCCTGGGATGTGAGCTGCAAGCTGGGCCATCAGCCAAGGCTTCATGTAGCAGACTCTTGGGGGACTGGGCCTGGGGGAGAAGAAAGCCCAAATGTTCTCCCTGGAGGCTGGGAGTGGGGATTTGCACTTGTCTGTGCTTTGGCAGAAGGAAGGGCAGCCTCAAATTCTCTGCATTGCCCTTACCACAGTCTCCCAAGTTCATTATGAGATCTTGAAAGCCCTTCAACTTCTGGCTACATGATCCTCCCAACAGAAGCTCCTGATTGTCTCCTTGTCTGCCATGTGCCCTTGGCTTTTGCACATTCTGTTCCCTACACCAACAGCCAATGTCCCCCACTTGATCATGTGGAATTCTGCTCACCCTTCTGAACACAGTTGAGTCAGTTCAGACTTTTGGAAGCAATCCCTGACCTCTCAATCTGAGTTATGTACCCATTCTCTGTTGCTTTGTAATAAGCTGTGAGCTCTTCATTCATTCAACTTTAATTTGTTTATTCTTTTGACAATTATTTATGGAGCACTTAATATAATAGGGATCATAGCTAATATTTACTGAGCATTTACTATGTTCCAAATATTGTTCTCAGACCTTTGCTTGCACTTACTCATTTAATCTCTAAGTTATGGGATATTTTATTATTATTATTATTATTTATTTTTTTTTTTTAAGATTTTATTTATTTATTCATTTATCCCCCCCTTGCTGCTTGTGCTCGCTGGGTCAGCCAACCACGCCGTGCGGGTGGGCCTGCCCTCACCAGGAGACCCCGGGAACCAAACCCGGGGCCTCCCATATGGTAAACGGGAGCCCTACTGATTGAGCCACAGCCACTTCCCGGGATATTTTATTATTATCTCTTGTTTTCAAATGAAGAAATTAAGATATAAAAATTAAGCAACTTGTCACAGGTCACATCACTAGTTACGTTGTATGAAATGCAACTGGAGTTTGAGTCCAGGTAGACTGGGTACTGGCAGGGCATTTTAATCACCAACTTTCACTGCTTCACCAACGAGGAGCATCATAGGCAGGGGCTCTACAAAGCAGGCACAGTCCAAGCCTTCACAGAACTTCAGTCTAGTGGGGGAGACAGGTGGACACAAAGCCAAACACACAAAATAAAACAAACGTCACCCTACATTGTATGGTGGAAGGCAGGGAAATAAACCCGAGTCTCACTGCTTTCATCTTTAAAGAGGCAAAGAGTAGATTCTTCTCGATCTGTTGTAAGGATAAATCGAGACAATCTGTGCCATATACCTAGGATAGCACCTGCCCCTAGCAAGCCATACATGTCAGCTGTGGTTATTACATTTAGTGACTGCTACCCTCTTAGACAGCAGGCTCTCCAGGAATGTTTGCAGAATAAGTGAATGGACAGATCAGAATCTGGGAGAAAGCCGTGCAGTCATCCCAAGTGATCTAAGCGTATTATATTTAGGAATTATTTTCAATAATCTTGCCTTCTTGAAGCCCCCACAAGACGAAACATCTGGAGCACAGGGAAAGCAATCTCAGTAGCCTTCCTGTGGGAACTTCCAAACTCTGGGATTTAGCCTCTCAGCTTAGGGCCAAATGACAGCAACTGGTTTGCAGGCCCATCCCAGTTCCACGAGCATTTGCCACGTAGTCACTTGTGGCTGGAAGTGTGCAAATAAAGGAATATACATGATCCAACAGGGTGGCAGACTTCTCTATCCAGAACAGCTGTTTGGGTACCAGCTGCTTGGTAACAAATACATTTTTAATGAAATCAAACAATCCAGCAGCATTTATTGATTGAGAACAATTGCTTTTAAATACAGTCTAGTAGCCGGGGCTGCGAAATTCTTTTTTGTTCAATTAGTTCAGTTGGTTTGAATGAGAGACACTTGGCTGTTAGCTTAGAAAAATAAATGCCATTGCCAGTCAGCATTAAGTCCCCCACCGCCTTCGTCCTAGATGAATGCATGGCAGAGCTACCAAGCAAAAGAGGGTTTAGAGGGAATTTCAACTGTTTGGGGGAAGGACGTCACACAAAACCAAGGTCTGATAAACTCCAAAATGGAAACTCGTCCCCACCTGCTATCTTGAATCAGAGGGGCTCATCCAACTTTCTCTCTTAGCATCTCACATTCTACCCATGGCCCAGGCAGTCCTGTCTTTGGTGGATGCTTCCGAAACCAGATTTCATGGCTGGAGCGTAGGCTTTTGTCGGAAGAAGTTTTATTTACTATATGGTTTGTCTTGACTCGAGGAGCCACCAGCCATCCCCTCACTCAAATGAGAAACCTGGGGGTTAGCCATGAAGCCTCTTCTCTTCCCACTTTCCCATCGTATGGGTTCCCAAAGTCTTTAAATTCTATTTCCTGCCTCCCTTTTCCATCTGATGTTTCACACTTCCGCATCCTTGGGGAAGGGCCTCGTGATTTCTAACCTGGTTTACTGCATTCGTGTCCTAAACCCGCCTTCCTAAATTAGTTTCCGTCCTACTGTCCAGTCCTAGAAACTTCAGCAAATAGAGGAAATTTTCTAAGCAGGCCGCTCCCTATGGCCAACAGGGCCAAGGTCATGTTCCTTAGCTCTGCCCGTGGGAACTTCCAAACTCTGGGATTTTGACCATGGTTCTGCCCATCTCTTCTCTCCTGCCTTAGCATTGATTCCTTCCATTTCTGTGCCTGGTACCATCCTAAATATTTTATTCAATGTAACTCATTTATTCCTTATAACAACTGAGACCCAGAAGGATAATGTCAGTGTTTCCATTCCACCAGGAGCTCCTCATGGATTAATTATCTCTCTCTTCCCAATACCTAACCCAGGGTCTGGCATCAAATAGATGCTCAGCAAGAGATTGTCAAATAGAATATCTCAGTGGGAGTGGGGGGAAAGTTAAGGTTTAAAATGTACAAGGTTCCTGCTTGGAATGATAGAAAGGTTTTATTAATGGATGGTGGGGATGGTGGCACAACATTGCAAATGCAATTACCTGCACAGAAATATGATTCAAAGGGAAAATGTTAGATTGTATATATGGTAACAAAATAAAAATTATTTAAAAAAACCCACAAACAATAAACCCCTAAATTAAACCATGGACTTTAATTACTATTACAACTGTAAAAATGTGCTATTGTTAATTGTAACAAATATTCCACACCAGTGAAAGGTGTTGGTGGCGGGATGGTACATGGGAACCCTGTGTCTCGTGCATGATTTTCCTATAAGCCGACACCTCTAATAAAGAAAGAAAATTAAAAATACAATTTTGATATCAGTTTTTGGCCTTTTCTGCAACCACATCTACTTAGCAGCCAGCCTGGAAAGCAAGGGACGTTTAGGATGGCTCAAAGCAGCTGCCCGTAGATTTTGAGGTTTACCTGCAGCGCCGATATTCCTAGTCAAAATATAAAGCACTGAGCTCTGCAGTGGGGTTACAGGGGCATGTGCCATGCTTTTGTACCCAACCACTGGAGGCCACCTTGAGAGACTGCCACCCTCACAGTAGAATTTTATTTGCTCATCTGTGCCCAAGGTGAAATTCGAGACTTCGTTTTCTTCTGGGACAGCTAATTTTGTGTCAACTTGTCTGGGTTACAATGTCCAGCTGTTTGGTCAAACACTGGCCTGGATGTTGCTGTTGTGGTACTCCTTGATGGGATGAAAATGACCTACGGCAATGTGGGTGGGCCTCAAAAAATCAGTTGGAGGCCTTAAGAGCAAAGAACTGAGGGCTCCGAAAAATAGAGCAAATTCTGTCTCAAGACCACGCCCTCTCCTGCCCTTTGATTTTCTAGCCCATGGAATTCGGACCTGCCAGCCTCCGTAACTGCATGAGCCGATTTCTTAAAATAAATCACATAACTCTACTATTGGTTCTGTTTCTCTGATGCACCTTCCGAGAGGATGAGGCTTCTCCAGGCTTTCTACTTAAGCCCCTTCCTTGGCGTGGAGTAACCTCTGGAAAAACGGAGCATGCTTGGCTCAGCAATCATTTCTTCCTTTTAGACGGAGGCCTTTGTGCTGGTGCTCCAGGATGACTTGCTGTTTCCACGCACCCCTCCCTTGCCCTGCCGTGGCAGCCCCTGTGGAGAGGACCACCCAACCTCCCTCCAACCCCCTCCAACCCCCTGTGTCTGCCCAATGCTGGGGCTTGCTCAGCAGCTCCATTTGGCTCTCACGAACATATCCATCTCCTCCAACTTTGCAGTTATCAGAAATGAAAGCAAATTTTGGCCTCCATCCATTTCTTTTCTTTCTAATTTGTCAATTTGTTCAGCTTTTAGGCAGAGAAGAAAGGTGATATGAAAGCCTTCACCATTTGGTGCATTTTCCTGGAACACTGAAATATTTGGGGACACAAAAGGGATGTGGAGTGATTGTGGCATTGGTGGGGCCGCGGTGTGTGCCTAGCAGGTTACGCGTGGGGTGTTTTGACCTTGGCAGTCTGCAGAAGCACAGATGAAGGCAGGTGGGCCTTATGCACTTGGCTTTTAACTGCTGGAGCCAAGCGAGAGGCTATAGGTCGTAGGATACGTGGCAATTTGACCTTGGTGGGTGACTGCAGTTTATGGCCACCTGGTCCACAGTGGAGTGACTTTCTGTAAGAATCAAGCTGCATATCTTTGGCTGCAAAAAGGCCCAGGGGTGAGGTGAATGGCTATAAGCAAAAGGAAATTAAGTATGTGAGGGCTTTCGGGGACATGTGGCCGTTGATGGTGACCTCAGCAGATTTGTGCACATGGGGCTTGGTTTGCAAATGCCAGCCAGCCATGCTTGCTGCAGCAAAGGTGAGGACATTGAGCAGTCTCAGGCAGCCTTAGGGTGCACGGTGACCCTGAACTACATGAGGGGGTCATAGCCTCAGCAGGGGTAAAGGCTATTTGCAGGTATAGGCAGGGTTTTCCTAAGCTGGCAGAGACGTTACTGAAGGAGTAAGAGCCTTTGGCACACATTTGGAAGGAATGTGAGCTGCCTTCTGTCTGCAGGGTAGCTGGGAACAGCATACCCTGCAGGTGGATAAGAAGTGAGCGCCAGGTGGGGTCAGCAGCATAGGATGGCCACGCAGTGAGCTGGACTTCTCTGAAAGGAATAAGGGGAAGATAGAGATTATCTCACCTCTGGGGAGAAAGAAGTGAGGGAAGAGATGCTCACATGGCCGAAGGCCCTGCAAAGGTGAGAAACGTCGGCACGACCAGAGATTTAGGTGTCATTGGGCCCAGACTGGCACTGGGTCCCGGAGCTGCAGGGCAGGAAACTGCTGAATGTAATTCTCCAGATCAGGCAAAGGTGGGGACCAGTCAGGAAGGGTCTCCTGGGCTCAGCATGCCCATAGCAAGAGACAGAGCAAACAGGCTTGGTGGTCCAGGACCAGCAGTGCCTGTTTCCATGAGAGGGTAGACGCAATCCCACTCTGTAGGGCCTGCTCAGGGGTCGGCACTGAGGGCAGAAACACGGGGCCAGTAGAGAAGTAGGAACGAGGAGGTTTGAAATGACCTAGAGGGGAGCAAAGACAGCTTTCCCTTTCTGAGAAGGGAGACGGGATGTCGGGGCAGATTTTCCTCTCTAATGTGGTAGGTGCCCAAGTTAACTTACTCATGGAGGATTTTTCCCATTTAAGTTTAATTCCCTTTGTTATGGGTTTCAGACAACTGACATAAGTGGACTGGCACCACGATGGGTCTAAAAGCAGGAAGATTTTTCCATCCCCCTCCTCCAATGAGTTGCTGTGATGGTCTTTAGCAGTGCAAATGACAGGGTTTGGGGCAATTCTTTCTTCCTGGTGTAACTGGGAAGAATGCTTTAAGATTGGGGATTGGTCTGTTTCCAGAACTTGGTGGTTTGGGGAACATTGCTAGTCTTATGGGTCTTATTTTTCCTATTAATTGTTTATGCTTTTTAAAAAGTGAGAAGCTCATCAGGGAATTGGCATTGAACTAGGATGCTGTCTGAAAGCCTGAAGAAACCACAATCATTTCGATGGGAGATCAGCTCAGCTGGAGCCCAAGTCACACAGGGCTGGAGGACCCCTCAGTGGGAGACTGATAAGAGACGGGGAAGAGTGTTTTCTTACCTGAGAATTTTGAACTTTGGACTTTTAACTCATCAGGACCATAAACACCATGGTTTTAGTCTTTAAGTTTTTTGGAATCCAACTTGCCAGGGGATTGAATCTTCAACCTTTACACCCTCAGCAGGGCCTTGAAATGGGATGTGTTGGGGCATCTTGAATGTTGATTTTTGTAAGTGGAATGACCACTGGCCCATTTCATCTCACTGACGATTAGACTGTGGGGATGAGATCATCTGGAGCAGGAAGACAGAGATGAGGCAACATTTAGCCTCAGACCAAGAATCCTTGCTGTTCAGAGTTGGGGCCAATTCCTACTCTCCAGTTTTTCAGACTTGGCCTGGACAACTGGCAAAAAGAAGATGATGGGGAAGTCCCATCCACCAAATCAAGGAGTATCCACAACTACAAGCAAAACAATTCCCTCCATCTGCCTCATAATATCTAAGTCCCCTCTCAGCCTGAAGCAGTCAGAGCAGACATCGTCCCAATCCTTCAAGACTGAGGATTGACCAAACATAAGGGAGGGGTTTAACTGCGGGCCAAAGTAGATGTATTGATATTGCAGTTGTCATCTTGTGTTGAGTAGCTTGTAACACTGATATAAAGGTAGTGGTTGCCAGGGGATCAGAAGGGTTGGAGACACATGAGTAGGTGGAACACAGAGTACTTTTAGGGCAGTCAAATTGCTTGCAATGATGGACTCATGACATTGTACATTTTCCAAAGCCTATAAAACTGTATAGCACAAAGTGTAAAACCTAATGTAAACTATAGACTTTGGTTAGTAGCAATGATTCAATATTGGTTCATCAATTATAACAAATGTACCACACTAATATAAGATTTTAAAAATAGGAGAAAATGTGTGTTTGTGTGTGTGTGTGGGGGGGGGA